>WWET01000134.1:667086-696753 GCA_011038615.1 Limnodynastes dumerilii | reverse complement strand
TATATATATACTTGAAGAATCAGGGCTCTCAAAGCATAATTTTATTAAACATCACTGACGTTTCAGTTGTCTCATACAACTCGCATTGAGACACTCATATATATATATCTCAAGATGACAAGAAGCATAACTTTCATTAGCTTGTCTCCAATTTACTTAGAATTCACTGAAATGTTACTTCTGTCAGGGAAGCCTCATCTTGTGGCCTTTACCTTTAAAATTTTAGCCGCTAAAGTTCCCAAGGACATGACAGATGGATATAAAAGTCAGACGTGCAATTACAGGGACAAGGTGACTGCTGATCCATGTATGATAAAGCCATCTGATCTGCCATAAATCCATCACACAATACAGCTCAGGATATCATTGTGTAGTTTGCTGCAGGATTCAGTATAAATTTAGGAAAGAGTCATCACACAAAGCAGATATGACCATATACTCAGTAACTGCTCTTCAATAGCACTGCATAAATGCATATAATAATTACACATGTGTACCAAAGATAATGTACTTGTAATGAACTATAGAAAAGCTAGAGCACAGCAATGCATTGAGAAACCATTATATTTGCTGGTATTTCTTTGCCAGCTTTATATAGGAAATAAGAAACATAGAGCATGATTTAAATACATTTTCTTTCCAAAGTCACATTAAGAAGACACTGTATTTGAAAAGACTGCAATACAGCAGCGTGGGTGGGTCTCTCCTCTCTCATGACTGCCATACATACTGTGGCCATATTATTCAGGGTTGGCAACTCCTGAAATTCTGGCATTTCTCCCAGTGCCCCAGGTGATCCCACAAAAATCCTGACCCTGACTCGATCACGACCTCAATCCCCGCCTCCTTGTCTCTCAATACAGTGAATCCTAGTGTTAGTAGTGATTAGCCGGGCCTTGATGACTTAATTTGCATAAATCACGTATAAAGCCCCTTCTACATGCTGGCATCTATCTCTCTCCTCCAAAACCTCCCTGACATTATTTAACAGAAACTTTAAAAAGCCATCAATGTTAACAATGTTGGCTCACAATGCTCCAAGAATTAACTCCCAGTACTTATGCTTTAAATAAATAAAAGTTATCCCTAGCTCACTGGTGGTCCAGTGAGAATCAAGTGTCTATTCAGGCAGCTCCAGTCCCCCTACAGGGAGCTGGGGTGCTGTGGTTAGAGCTAATACTCAAATCTGTTACCCAGCATCCTGGTCCATAGTGAGCAACTCAGAGGGACATCAGCCAAACAGCCACATTGGATGTACAACAGCCATAGCAGCCAATACATAATAAAATGGTTCAAGGTGCTGATGAAGGAGCACAGTTGTGGCAGCGACAATCTCCTATAGCACAGTGGGAGGAACCAGTAACATTCAGTTATTACCTGTAAGAGCGAATTCCTAGACCCATAGTGGAATAAATTGGGAAAGGTTGTATCCTGTAGCAAATACTGTAACAGGACATCAAGCAGTGGGATACCAAGGGAGCTCCAATCCCCATTACAAATTTATTACACAAAGGTCAGAAAGTTTCCGTTATATATAATCCTAACATTTACAAAACAGAAAAACAGACCCAGTGTCATGACAGTAGTTGCTGAATAAGTTTTCCTTGCAGAGGCAAAATAAAACCTTTACCCACAAGATTTTACACTAGACAGTTTATATTGTGGAAAGTAATCTTTCAAAAGCAATACACTGTTTTTGCCTTTAAACCTGCAAAACTGTAACTAAAAAATAATAGAGGTTGCACTAAATATATATTTTTTATACATGTGTGAGGTAGCCCCCACCTTCCCTAAACAGTAAACAGCACTATTGCTTACAAGACTAAAACCGATTACCCAAAATGAGAGGTGAACCACTAGCTTTTACCAGCAAGGGCCAGTGAAGCCATAGATCCGCAGTGTAGTGTCTCCTCATCAGCTGATGCAATAAACAGAAGCTGCTACTACAGCTCTATAGCCATTGTCAATGGGTTCTGATAATTGTAAACTAGAAGTACCAGCATGGGCCCATGCCTATAATGACTGATGGGACATGTTGCCACTTAGATTGCAATAAGTTCAAGCACACCTTAAAATCTTGGGTTTGCTGCCGTCCTATAAATTGCCAAGGAAAATTGTAACTGAAAGCACATAGATCACTTTAATGTAAAAAAAAAAAAGGCTTTATCAAAATAACAATCTCCCAGACTCATCTCTTGCCTTCTTTTACTCCTCACCTACGTCCACATGGATCCTTAAGACTGACAATCCAAAGGGGCTTCACAAAAGAAATGAAACCCTAATCATTGTATGCCAAGAACTGCAGCTAAAGTATAGCTATATTTATAATAACATATTTTCCATGTCCCTGAACTCATGTAGCCAGAAATGGCAGTGGAAAATCTGATATCATGAACACAGCTGTACTGCTGGCTGATATTTGTTGTGATAGGCTCTCTTGTAGATGTCCACTGAAGATCCAGGCAGCTCTGTCAGTAATAGTGTTTCTCAAATCCCTTGTGAACCTGCTGACCATTGCAAAGAACTAAATAAATCATACCTGCTAATTACATCTGATTCCTTTTTTTAAATAACCCTCCAGTTGTCCTAAATCGCACTCTATTAAAGTCCCCCCTTACTGCAAAATAACCTATATTTTCATATTTTCCTCTACCTTCCAGTAATGCTATTTATAATATTGCTAAATTCAGCAGCGTAAAATAACTTTTGTGTACTCTTTTGTCTTACAGTTTGTGTTAGGTATAAGTTCGTCACATGCTGTAGTTCATTTTGCAGCATTTTAGAATCGACACTCTATCAAGATTTCCTGTCTATTTTAAATGAGAATGGAGCGGAAATCTTAATGTAGGGTCCTGGCATGGAAGCTCATGCGCTTGTGCTTGAAGTCTGGATCCAGTCCATAGTTTTTCATTGCTGGGCCATATAGTAAAAATGAACAATGAGAAAGACTTATTCAGGGGCGTTTTAAGAAGTGAGGGGGCCCTTGTGCAGGATTTGTACATGGGCCCCCCTTACCTGAGACAGGACAGTCCTGAGTCAATGGCACTGTAAGCTCCACCTCTTTTTAGGCCCACAAATAGGGACAGTCCCACCGTAGGGGAAGGGGGACTCATTCAGCATGTTTTTCATCCCTCCGGAAGATCTTAGAGGGAAGAAATAGATGCCGAATGGCCCCCCCCCTCCCCTGCCAACCCTAGGGGGAAGGATGAATGCCACAGGGCCCCTGTTCTGAGGGGCCCGTGTGCACTGCACATCCTGCACCCATTATAGATACGCCTATGGACCTATTGTATTCCTGTATGATCAAAATTTAGTTCTGTTTACTTTCCTGACAATAATTTTGTGGGGGTTTTCAGTTATTCAGAAACAGTAAACATATTGGGGTAGATCCAGAACTACGTTTGCCGTACGTTTACTCGCGTAGCGTATTTTCGCGTGCGTACCTTCTATACACTTCCCTTGTCACACCCCTTGAATGTACGGATTTTGTCAAGATACGCTTTTCAAACCCTGCCTTAACTTTTGCCAACGTAACCGCAGTGATCCGCACACGTACGTATGGGCAACACGTATTTACGCAGCTAAGCACGCCCATACTGTACACTTTAAATACAAACCCCGCCTACTTAACGTATTTCAGACGTATTTTGGACTCACATAAAATTGGCACGCCCACACGTAAGTATTTAAATGACACATATGTGAATGGCCCATACGTTCACAATTACGCTACGTTACTAAGCGTATTTTCTATGATGATCATGCGCAGTACTTACCAAAAGGCGATTTTACGTCTCCGCCACGCGTAAATTCGCTCACAAGCGTTGTCCTGGATCTGGCCCATTATTATTATTATTATTATTATTACAACTAACATTTATTTATAAGGCACCACACAGTATCCGCATACTAAAATACACAAACTAACATACAATATAACTGAAGCACTAAAAATATAAAGGTTAATATTCAATCAGCGATATAAATAAGAAAATAGCACAGATTGCGCCAATTGTCATCATATAGGTAACCACCCTATATTTACTTTATCACGCAAAACTATTTACAATCTAGTTGACAAAATAGCATCACATACTTGCTAAGGATATGTTGTTTGTACATTCATGATGTGAATATCTCATTCCACCTCATGTAAAAAGTTTTTATGAACACTACTGGTGCTAATTTTCAGATCCAGCTTTATTTTATGGTTTTTATTAAGATTCACACAATTTGGAATTAATGATTCACACTTATTAATGTAGATAAATATTTGCATACTGTGTGCTTATCTTGGCTTTTTTTTGCTAATTACGCACAGAGAGTTAAGGTAGCCCTATGGGTGTAGAAGTCAGTAAAGGTCCGTAAGAAAAAGGGTAGTGTCATGAGAGTTGTGTATTTTTGTGAATTTGCACGTACTTATTTCCATCTGTGAATCAGGCCATTAATGTCTAAAAGTACTATGAAATTAAAGTACAAACAAATATATAATTAGAGATAAAAGGAAATCTTTTAATCATTTGAACTTAATTTGAAAATGTTTTCTAAATATTTCACACATTAAAGTGGCCACCTTTTGCAAAGATGTCTTCCAAACACATTCTCTCAGCTATGAAAGTGTTCAGGAATTTCTAGTCAACACTGTAGCATAAATAAATGTGTTGGTTGCTTTGCTGTCATCCCTCTGTCTCCTTTATCCTAAGTCATCTTGATGGGGTCTCCATTGGCCATTACAATATTTGAGGCCTTCCCCCTTGTTATCTTCCTTAAAGGCAGATCTGACCTCGCCCAGAGGTATGTTTTTATTCTTGTAAGGTTGAGACCAGATAATTTCTGTTTACAGGACTTTTCTTGGGCTGCACCCACTCTCTGGAATAACCTTCCTTATCCATTAAGACTGTCATCTACTACCTTAAAACTTACCACTTCAGACAAGCTAACCAAATGCTTCTTAACGTTTGTCTAACCTATTCACCACTACTTTACTATCCAGTTTTCCTTTCTGTTACATGATAAACACAAACTAGAACACTGTTTCTTTCCATACAAACAAAATACCCACAGTTCTGACACTGCTGTGGGGAAGTAACACTGCTGTGGAGCTGTATCATACAGACACTGAGCATTTTTACTATACAACCTGGGTGGTTCATTGTGTAATATATATTCTTATGTAGCAATTCCCAATGTCCTCTAGACTAATAGATTAGAGTAGGGCCCTCTTACCCACCCTGTATGTATGTTACTATTCAGTCATGTTACAATGATTGTATAAAATTTAAAAGTTGTATAGTGCTACGCAATATAGAAGATGGTGCTATAAGCTGTTAATAAATAAATAATAAATAATATTCCATGGAAGTGAAAAAATGCTATGGTAGCCATCTAGACTCAGTGTGACAGTTTACTCTGTGCCTTACTGTCTCTGGATCCTGCAAAAGAGCCTCAGATCATCACACTTCCTCCTCCATGTCTGATATGGTTCTTTGCCTAGTCAATGGTGTAATAAAACCTTGCAAGAACCAAATATTTCAAACTTCAGTTCATAGATCCATAAAACTGGTGGCAGTTGCAGTCCCCGGGTAGAAGTTCTCATTTCCTAAATAGGGAATGTCCCTATTTCGAATACTCACCAGTTTATATTTATTTTCTCAGAATGGGAGAGTATGCCGATAGGATTTGCAAATATTGCCGCCGCCGATATCCCTCCGCTGCTGCTCCGCCGCTGCTATCACCGGACCAAGGGAAAGGTGAGTAACCTCTCCAGGGTGTGGAGAAGGGAGGGCTAGGGTCAGGCTGCAGGGGAGGGAGGGTTAGGGTTAGGCTTCAGGGGAGGGAGTTTTAGGGTCAGGCTGTGGGAGATGGAGGGTTAGGGTCAGGCTGCAGGAAAGGGACAATTAGGGTCAGGCTGTGGGAGATGGTGGGTTAGGGTCAGGCTGCAAGTAAGGGAGGGTTAGGGTCAGGCTGCCAGGAAGGGAGGGTTAGGTTTAGGGCAATGAGAGGGGAAGGTTAGGGTTAGAATTAGGGAAAGGATTGGGGGACTTATTTTACTTACTTTTCGGAACACCGAAAGCTCAGTGCTCCGTGGATCGATTGCTATGCCCCACTGAGGCATATGCAATCGAAATCCCAGCCAGTTCAAAACTGGCTGGGAGGAAACAGCCCTATCGAAATAGAGCCGTTCTAAGCGGGGACCCACACCCTACTGGTGGTACAGCACAGCTAAGCCTCTTTTACTTATTTTGCCATTTTAGCAATAGTTTTCATGAGGCAAACTTGCATCTGTAAATCTTCTCTTCACAGTTGAGTCTGAGACTTGTTTACTTTGACCACTGCTTTGCTTGAAGCTTCTGTCCTGTGATCTGTTGACAGGGCCGGCGCTACCATTAGGCGATCTTAGGCGATCGCCTAGAGTGCCGGTCCCGGGGGGGGGGGGCAGCTCCCCGTCCCCCCTTCCCTTGCCTACCTTTTATTTTTATCTGCTGCTGCGTTGCGGTGAGTAAAGGGGGTGACAGAAAGATGAGGCTCCGTCACCCCCTTTACTCACCTCAGCGCCGCAGCACAGTCTGCGACTGCCTCTATCCGCAGCATCTCCTCTCTGATGATCAGAGAGGAGATGCTGCGGTGGAGAGAAGCAGTCAAAGACTCTGCTGCGGCGCTGAGGTGAGTAAAGGGGGTGATGGAGCCTCATCTCTCCGTCCCCCCCTTTACTCACCGCAGCGCAGCAGCAGAGTTAAACACAAAAAGAAGGTAAATGGAGGCTGCTCCCGCCCCCCCGGGCCCAGCGCTCTAGGGGAACGCCTAAGATCGCCTAATGGTAGCACCGGCCCTGATTATAAGCTGAGAGCTGAGCTATGAGTGAGTATAATGCATTTATGTTATGTATGAGTGTAGATATATAGTTATATATACTTCTGTGCGTATATGTGTACATACATAGCTTTATATAACTACATATGTGAGTGAGTGAGTGAGTGAGTGAGTGAGTGAGTGTGTGTGCATATGGCTCTCTATAATTACGTGTGTGTGGTAATTAAAACTGGGGGGCGGCTCCAATATATAATTAAAACTAGGGGGGTCTGCAATATATGATTAAAACTAGGGGGGTCTGCAATATATGATTAAAACTAGGGGGAGCTGCAATATCTAATTAAAACTGGGGAGGGGACCTGGAATACATGCTTAAAACTAGGGAGGGGGGTCCTGCAATATCTAATTAAAACTGGGGAGGGGGGCCTGCAATATCTAATTAAAACTGGGAAGGGGGGCCTGCAATATCTAATTAAAACTGGGAAGGGGAGCCTGCAATACCTAATTAAAACTGTTTGGGGAGGGGGAGCTGCCTGAAGGGGGGCATGGAGGCCTGAAGGGGGCATAGAGGCCTGAAGGGGAATATGAAGGGGGCATAGAGGCCAAAAGGGGGCATAGAGGCCTGAAGAGGACATATGAAGGGGGCATAGAGGTCTGAAGGGGCATATGAAGAGGCACATATAAAGACAGTGTGGTGCGGGGGAGACAGGCCAAACTTCGCCTAGGGTGCCCAGGGACCTAGCACCGGCCCTGGGTGTTGACTATGATCTAACCTTCTGATTCTGTTGTAGCTTTGTTGTTTACTTGGATTCTTAGGGCCGTAATCAGAGTTAGTATTGAATTACGTACAGTACCCTCTGCTGCAGGGTCTATCATACGGATTTTGAGTAGCACAATTTTGCATGTAGGAGAGCAGAGCAGTTTTTGATAACAAAACAACATGATTAAGTTAAGGAGAGGTAAAGGGAAACCACATAAACATCCCAGACAAGCTTTAAAACAAACACAAAAAATAGAGGTTGCTCAAATCAATTTAAGTTAATATAGGGATAGCTGGGATAGCAGCTGACAGGGGGTGCTGTCTGAGTAGCTGTCTTGGAGACTTGGGGACCTCTACCGGGGTTGAGCTCTCAGTTTAAAAATACATGATATATGACCCAAAGTTGGGACTCTAACTATTTTAGATTTGGGACCACCAAAACAGAGAAGCATTAGTTTAACTGTTGTATTTCTTAAAGAAGTAGCAATGTTCTATTTAGCAAAGGCTTAAAAATATACTGTATAACACTAAATAAATGATTTCCCTAAACATATGAGAAATGCTTGTCCTATAGATTGTAATCCTGCATTCCGGGCCTCTTACATCTTTGTCCTTTTGTTAATACCCATTCCTGTTTTGCTGTAATTGTAAAATGCTGTGGAATATGCTAACACTATATAAATAAATGTTAGTATTATTTATTTAGACTATCATTCGCTTCCAGATATCCATCAACGCTCCAAATATCTAGTACTTTTGTAAAGAATCTCATTAAAGGCTCCCAGAAACAATCACAATGAAAATGTCATGTTTACTTTCTGCAGGCCTTGTCATTTGTTATACATCAGAAAATGTGCCTCATAATTTGCTAAAAGATGTTGTGGAAATATATAATATTATATATAACATATATTGCCAAAATATATCATTTTAATATTAGAATAATAGTGTATTCATAAGTATTATAGGTCTCATATATGACACATCCTGGGCCCATCTCTGGTGATGACATAGAGAAGTCAGGAGTATATCCTCCTGATATATATACAATATAGAGATCGTGTTAAGGCAATATAAGTAGGTAAGAGTAGGAAAACTTGGAGGAGGGGTATTAATATATGTGAAGGATTGGATCACTTAATTAGTAGATCAAGGGAAGAATTGTAGACATAGCTTATATAGACTTCAATAAGGCTTTTGACGCTGTAGACTGTTAAATAGGCTGGAGAATTTGGGCTTGGATTCAGAGATGGTTGCGTGGATATAATCTTGATTGCTGGATAGACTACAGGGGTATGGTCCGTTAATAAGTATAGCCCACTTTCGAAAGAGACGTTTTCGACACCCCATATGTGAAGATGGAGCTCCTGAGAAACTTCCCGCCTCACCGTATTCAGGTAAGCGCCGCAGCGGCAGGCATTTCAGAATGGGGCCATTTTCTAAAATATACACAGCTGACAATGAGCTATTGGCTGTGTGTATGTCGAACATGGCAATTTGCAGTGGCGCATAGAACAGTGGGTTATAGTAAATGGAATCCACTATGGATAGAAAAGTTATAAGTGGAGTTCCACCGGAATCTGGATATATATTTAACTATAGAGATTTGATAAATGTATCCCTTATCAAATAACTTCCATTGAACACTTTTTTTTTAATGGCTATCTTACCCCTTTCCCAAAAGACGAAGGCAGCGACCTAGATGCAGACGAGGGGAAATAGAAACATGATGGAAATAATTGCTTAAGGTATTTGTAACCTGTCTACTAAAAATGTCTAACTCACATATTTCTAAATTATTTCCATAAATTGTGTGATGAATTCATTGAATTTTAGTATGTAGGAAGAAGTATTTTCTAAACACATTACTTTAATTGATACTAATATTTTGACAGATATGAGTGATCTTAAAGCCATTGGTTCATAACAAGGTTTGAGAAATAGAAGAAATTATTTTTGGATAAAATAATTTTTACTCAGAATTGCTCAGATGTCTTTTCACTGACAGCTGATTGGCTAAGCAGTTCAAGTAATGCACAAGATCAACTGAGTCTCTACTCCTTAACACACAAGCCATCTTAGTCCATTAGCTTAAGGGTAATGGTCTGTGTGGTAACCCCCAGGCCCGCAACCCTACCAAGCTTAAACCAGACTTTGTAATATTACTGCTTTTCAAACACACCCTCTGAGCAAATAGAGTAAAACCTACTTAATGTCACAACAGTTGAAAATAACATTTCAATAACTGTAGTTAATGTACTATGACTTGCAAGACAGATGATTTAAGGATATTTTTACTATGACAGCAAATAATATTTATTTATTTTTGATGTTATGTGACATCTACTTGTTGCTTCAATTGAAATTGGTCATGTTATCTATACACTATAACAAGGATTTGTAAACCTTAATACTTCCAAGCTGAGATGATATACTCTGTGAAATCTACATTACAGAGTGCATCACCTCAGCGCAGCTAAAAGTGTAGAGAAGACATTAGTGGGGATGTCACTACCTATTGATGGGGTACCCAACTGAATTGGGGTACCTGCATTTAGGGGAATGATAATTTACTGCATACAGGGTATTCTGGATATGACTGTAAGCATTTGGGATCTACTAATGTAGGTGTATTACACTCTGATACTGGACATATATTTAGTTATTATTTAAGCACATATCTGGTTTTGTGATTATTTCTCTGTACATGGAACATTATCCCATTAGGAGCAGGCATTCTGGCTATCTGTAGTGGTGAGAGCATTTCATAATTTAGTTTAACCCCATTCTAGTATTAAAAGCAATACACAGATATCACAACACCTGGTGCAACGTTTACACAGACCTGATAGCTACACAAAAAACAATGTGCATGGCAGTTACCCTGTGCTGTAAGATTACTGTCAGTGTTGCAGATTTATCAGGCATAGTTGTGTCTGGAATTAAAGGAATTTCAGACATGCATTTTCACAATCACAAACACTTCTGATCCAGAGATAAGTGCTGATATTTCACTTCTATGGGAAATCACTCTCTTATTTTGCCTTGGGAACATCTTGCTAAAATATGTATAGACATTCTCCATTCCTAGCAGAATAGACAAATATTGATTATCGTTCTGCTTGTCCAAAGATGTTCCTGTGACAAACAATTCTAGTGTTCAAGTCTGCCTGCTACATATAAGAGAAGATCTGTCTTTACTAATGAAGTGCTTTGAGGTGACTGACCTAAACTCTTTTGTGAGAACAGCTCTCTGCTAGTAAACAATATCTGTCATCCTCTGAATACCTGTGATTACACAGCACTCCCTAGGGGCATTCTGTCTCACAGGGCTTCTCCCATTTACGGTACTTAACCAGATATGTAATGTACCAATGTGGTGTTTCCTTACAATAATTAATCTCCCATATCAAGATTTCATCTGGCCACACATGGTAAATACATGGTATTTAGTTAGTATGATTAAATTTGAAGGTCCTCTGACCTATTGCTAAAATGACACTGTTCCTCCAACATTGCAAAATAGTAAATAACTAGACAATGCAGTGTTTGATATCACAAAGAAATCCCTTAGGGGAAAATATAGTGCAATGATGCAAATGTGCACAAATGTGCTGCAACCAGTGCTTTTTTTTTTGTCATAGAACGCACCACAACGGTGTTCCAGCACCTTTTTTTGACGGATTTTCCAAGTTTTTAAAATTTCGCCGGCAAAGTCATTAAAACGGCGCATGCAGGCTGCTTGTGTGTTGAATCCGATGCATGCTTACTTCGTTGGTTGTGATGGCACTACTCGGCTTGTTACACTGCTCCGCTTGTGATTGGTCGTGTGGTCGTGCTTGAGTTGATGTGAATTCCGGCACCTTTTTTCTTCCAAAAAAAGCACTGGCTGCCACCAATCAGATCCTACCACTATCTTGTCTATATCATAAAAGAATGCGGATGTAAATGCTTTTCTAGGCACACAAAAGTATTAGAAAATGCATGCATTTAGCGTGAGAAGGTGCCTCGCTTCCAGTACGGAACTTCCACACTGTTTCTGTATTCAGGGCCTTTCCGAGAGTGTTTAAATTTTACAGTAAGGGCATGATAAGCATCCTTTCCAGACTTACACAAGTCTCCATTTTAAATGCTTAGAAATGTTTTGGTAGGAAGGGAAATGGACCCTGAGCTCTAAACGCAGCACCAGCAGAAGTCTAAATCTGAGCAATGGACACTGGGTTGTCTGATGACAAATATGTGTGGATAAATCTTTTCCAGTCATTAGATATTTTATCAAAAGTCATTTGTAGCTGTATTTCCCCATTTTACTATTTGAATAATAATGGATTTTAAATGCATTCATTCTTGGGGACTTAAAATAGGTTAACACCAAAGGACCATTATGTCAAAATACTTGAATCTTTTGAAAGTCCCAGGATCATGGCGATTCATGCATACACACTATTTACTGGCAACTCTGCAATTATTACTCTTTTTTACCTTCTGCTTTCCTGACATCATGACATTGTTCGATCTGGAATTGGAAGTCTGAAACAATGCAAACAACGTCTTGCACTTTGCAGCATTCAGCCATGTACATTGTAGCATGCACACATACACGATACCGTTTCTTACATACGTTTATTGTGTGATCAGGTCAATATTCGGGAGAAAAATCTGGATAAAAATGTAGCGTGTGCCCAGCTTCACAAAGAATGCCTGCAGTCTGATATCTCAGGATGTTCAAACTCAAGTATACGAATATACCTATATATGTCCATGGAATCAGCCATTACTCTCTGTGCCAAGGGGTTGACCAATTAACTCCAAGCCTTTAAATAAAACTAGTGCATTCACTGGCAGTTGTGCTTATTGCAGGGAGGTGTGGATTTTTATGTATGCCAGGCAATTTCTTTTCCAGGCTAAAATAAATCTTAATTTACTTATTTATGTCCTTTTGCAAATGTGAAAACATCACCCCAGGCCCCAACCTATATGTCTAAATGTACTTTTCAAATAATTTCCCCTGGTAAAGGTTAAACTGTTGATATTTTATTTGGAGATGAGAAAATTAAAATCTATGCTAACAATATCCTTCCAATTTTATATCTCCTTAATCTTGTTATAAAGCTTTAAAGCAAAGCATCCAATGAAATAGAAGAAATAAAAGAAGCGTTGAGTATTACAAGAACAATTTATGAACAGTATTCATTAAAAAAAAAAATGAAACCCATCTGGAAACAGTTTATTACAAAAAAAGTAATACTATGAAACTAACATTAAAATAAGAAACAGGGACAGTAGTTAGAATTTTACGAGTGATTATATCACAAATAAAACGGAGGTGGTTTTATTTTTCAAAAACAATTCTGCTTTTCTCCTGTTGATTGTGTATTACAAGCCTCTCCCTAAGGATAGTGTCTCTGCTTTGGGGAATAGTCTAGTAGGGAGATATTACTTGCATGTCCTAGATTTTGCTGACACTCACATAACACAATATACTCTTTGTCCTACTTTGCTCAGTTTGTCCAGGCTAGATTTTCAGTCCACATGTAGGTGCCTAGCTCCTGTTAAAACCCTTGAGGATTAGTATCCCTGTTGAGTTCAGTAAAGCCGCTTACCTTTCTGACAAGGTGGAGAGAGGATACACTTGCCCTTCAGCTGTGGAAATCTTGCAACTTGGATTAAGTTACATTAGTTGTTTGCAAGAGTAACATATTATAGTCACAAGCAGATGACTTGTATTTGAGAAGGGAAACCGGTTTTCTAAATAACTGCCTCTCAAATATATTAGATGCTTTTGTTCCAAAAGCAGCTTCTTATAATTACTTTATTTACTTTCAGCTATTATATAGTTATCATTCCAAGAACTAAATCCCAATAAAATGTGAAAAATAAACAAACACCCTCTACAAATGAAACCACCTTCTCACATTTCCTACAGACCCCTATATTTATTATTATATATATTATATTTATTATTGCTGTGTTTCTTGTGCCAGATATTCACTGATGATGCACTTGACTCTTATTTGCACTGGTATTTACAGGTGGCTTTAGGCTTCCAATCAGTGCTTATGCACAAATAAATAAAACGTGGATTCTACAATTCAGAATGTAAATAGATTTAAACCTTCCTACGGGAACACTAGCAAATATTAGTATTTGAAAAACTGAGTAAAGCCATGCCGATTATTGCATGGTTAAATGTCTTAATGTTTTAGTATTTAAATAATTATTCATTTAAGAAAGAAAAATCTAAATATTTCAGTACAAAATACAGACTGCTTGTTTCCACTTTAGTAATGTAGGCTTTTTGTTATGAGGAAAGATAGCAAAATAAAACAAAAAAAGATTAGAGCAATAAAGGTCCAGGAGGAGTACTGGTGCACTAGCATTCTATATAAGCAATTTTGGATTAAAGTGTGTGGCACAATGAACTGGATCCAGAATTCTGTAATGGGGATGTCTTCAAATCTCTAGGACTGGAAAATAATTCCATGATTTCAGTACGGATCTGGATTTCAGTAAAATGACTGATTTCTGTATGTCATGTTACCAATTATTATACATACATTTATTATATATGTGTTATATTTATCACACATTTATTATATTTATAACATTTACAGCTTTAGCCAAATTTTGGTTGTAAATGACAGTTGTATGTATCCTTATTTAGATCTGTTGTGACTGTTTCACATGTACTCACATAAAGTGCTGGTTGCACAAATTCCATATTGTAAGATCAGCATGTCTACAACAGGAGACAGTGTTTATATAATTATCTTGCCATATTTTTTCTTTTGCAGTTAATCATTTTTGATGGGAGTAAAATACTAGGTAATATTTTATGAGCTACATAAATTTTAGAATGATATACAAATACAGAGACTATATAATATTAGCTACTACCATTAAAGGTTAAAAGCAGGTACTGCAGGTGATTGGCAGGTTGCAGAGAGAATTCCTCATGTGGCTTGGTTCACATGGATTAACTGGGTACAGACCTTTTGATGTACTCCATCAGCCAATCCACATCCTGGCTTTGACTCTCAGCGATGCTGCACATCTGTGGAATTCTCATTGTAAAGCTTATGAGAGACTCAAAGTGTTAACACAAAGGTACATTGTTGTTCCAGTTCTGCAAATATTTAATCTGCACCTAAAACAATATTTTATGAGAGACAGTGTCCTAATATAGCAAGCGAATTGATTGTAGATAAGAGGCTCTTGGCCTTCTCAGTCTGGCCTTCTCTTGCCTGCTGTAAAACACCAGATGTATTTGATCTCTGGCTTTCTTTCATGTCAAGTAACTTGTGAATGTATAAAGCAATCTCTTTGCAGTTTTCCCCATTGCAGGTGAGCTGTTCCACAAGTACACAGGCTTCCCTCATGTAACAAGCGCTTTGTGATTTCACTAGCCTCCAGTTTAAGGGAATATTTATTATTATGATGCCGCCTTTGTTTCATTTGTTTTGTATGAGTCATGAATAGGAAATGCATGTTTATTTGCACACATTATTCTTCTGCATTGCTGGATATCAATACTCTCCTGCAGAAACACTGTAATCAAACCTTGTATTATCATTCAGCTGCGAATACAGTACTGTGTAACAAATAGCCTGAAAGCGAGGTGAAAGAAGTCTGCAGATCCAGGTCCGTCTCACTAGACATGTCCTTTATCAGTCCTGCTTTTATTGCTTTCTTGGTCATCATTAGGTCACTATCAATTTCAGTACTTACATGTTTTGACCCACTTATATTGTAATTGGAGGCAGGGAGAACATGGGTCATTTGATTTATGCCACACCAATGCATACCTCACACTGTAAACATCCTAATAATGTAACAGTGGTAAAATAAAAAAGCAAGGCAAGTCTTGGATGCGGGAGACAGACAGACAGACAGACAGACAGACAGACAGACAGACAGATAGATAGATAGATAGATAGATAGATAGATCGATCTCTGCTTCCCAGGTTAGCGGTTA
The DNA here is from genome assembly GCA_011038615.1 of Limnodynastes dumerilii. Classification (NCBI taxonomy): domain Eukaryota; kingdom Metazoa; phylum Chordata; class Amphibia; order Anura; family Limnodynastidae; genus Limnodynastes; species Limnodynastes dumerilii. The sequence continues at coordinate 681,208 of WWET01000134.1, read as the reverse complement.
GAGTTAGAAATTAGGGTTTGGGTTATTGTAATGCAGAGCAAACATGTTGATATTAAAATGTTCAATCAGGCAGGAGTCGCAGTAACAGCTCTGTACAGTGAGTGGCGTTAGATCAGCACAGACGCCCAGAGGCAAGATAAATTTTAAGTACCCCCACCTCGAAGTGATGACGTCACCCCCAACAGTGTAACCCCCAGATCAGCCACCACTCACTGTGAGGAGTCAGGGACACTTTGGACACAGCCAGCACTGGGGATACAAGCAGGGAGACTTTCAGGGGACACCGGACATAACACAGTCGGGGGAATAATGGCAAAGTGCCCAAGTCCAACCCCTCCATTGTCTCTGGTACTTGAGGTCCAAGAAATGCCACAATGTTTGAGCATACAACACTACTTGGCAGCGCTGGCTGGTAGCAATGAGACTCAGGAATGTAATACCCTGAGTCCCTGGATGATTATAGTGTATATGTTATAATAAAACTTAAGTGATTAGGTGAGCAATTAGCTATGATTAATGTTTTTGCTTTTATTTATGTGTATTTTAATAATTGTTAACATGTACATTGATTAATATATGTGGGTTAAAGAGGCACTTTGCTGCTTTTATGATTGCTGTGAAGCAAGCAGTGGTCTACCGGTGAACGTGATTGATAACTAAGGGCTGGATCCAGACTTAAGAAAAGCAGCTGACAGCTGATAAATGGCTTTTTGGCCCGGATTCAGAACTGCGTATACAGGCAAAAACTGCTCGGATGCATTGCGCATTTTCGCTAATGCGCATTTCTGCTAATGCGCATGCGTGAGCACAAAAGTATGGCCGTATTGCACCTACTATTCAAGCCTTACGACTGCTTACAATTCCAGTTGTTTTACTATGCAAAACGGGATGTGTATAGATATGAAAATGCGTAAAAGGGGCGTCTAGTAGCAGGTCAGCGCGCATCTGCATATTCAATCAAATGCACATACGACTTTTGTCTTACACCTAGCATGGACATGGGCAAGTGGGTTAGGCTCAGGCATATCCAACTTACAAATTTAGTTCAGGTGCGAATTAAAGCATCTGCTATAAATAAAACTAAAGCCACAACACTGATATCCTGCATGTCTCAGCCTGTGCTGCTGGTTCTGTGTTAAGTTTATACACTTTAAAATATATATATATTTTTTAATTTTTCTGGTTAATAAAATGTTGTGTATTATATTGTTTTAATAATAAAAAAAAATGTTCTGGTTAACAATAATTTTCTGTGTATTATTTGAGGTTTAGGTTAGTGTACAATGATTCTAATGTTAACAAGATATTTAAAATTACACTTATATCTCACAAAAGTAACATTCAAACATGTTTCAGAATTTACATTTCTAACATTGAAGCTTTTTTAAACATTACACCAACAAAACATTTTAAACATAACAAAAACATTTGTTTTTATTACATTTTCAGCAGCTAAACTTTGAATAGAATGTAAGCGCATGAATGTGTTGTCCTTACGACTTGCGCATGCATTGTACTAAACTGACAGATTGCACGTATGCATTCATGCACTTCTGTCTGCGCATTCATCATTAAAAGTTACATGCGATTCAAAGTCGTAATTTTATGCGTAAATGGGCAGCCTTGAATTGCACGTATTTACGCAACTCTTAATACGGGTCTTTATCTTCACTAATTATTCTCTATCCTTTAACCATAGTGCGAGCACTTGCATTGCCCTACATTTTTATGGTTTGTCTATATTTATATTTATATTTAGAATGACATTTAAATTAAACAAAAAATTCCACTAATGTCACTTACAATGGTAACCAGAAACAATATTATTAGCTATATTTACATAATTAAATTTTCAACACTATTACACAAAACAGATATAGCTCAATCAACCCAATAAGAAAATCACAAAGTAAGTTAAACTGTTGGTTATTTAGAAAGCGTAGAGCCTGCTGTTCATTCCCTGGCTTTCTATTAGTCACTGGCAATCTGTCACCTTACTCCACCAGTCTCTGAGAAATGACATCAATATTCTCTCAACTCCCTGCTGTATCAACTGGAGGAAATACATGAATATGAAGCAAAGTGAAAATGAACTACCAGCGCTCAGTATTTCTGTCTTCCATAATAACAATTTTCATAAACAGTTTTCTTTTTTTATTGCTGATTTTTGGGGTTGAAAGCAAAAATGAAAGAGTTCATATGGATTGGTTTTGGTCATCACTGCAATGGTTATAAAATCGACAATGATACAGCTATAGAATAAGTTTGTCTGTATCATTGTTCAATAATTATGAAAAGTATTATTATGTCAGGAGTACTCTGCGGACAGCTATATGCTTATGGTAACTCTTCAGAACATCAAAATAAAGAAACTTGCCCATCCATATAAAAATAAATTAATTATCTTCTTCCTGTTTCTGCTCCGCTCTCCTCTGTCTGGCCCACCACTCTGTCATGCTCCTGTGTCTCTCCCCAATGTTCTCCTCTGTCTATTCCTCCACTCTGTCATGCTCCTGTGTCTCTCCCCAATGTTCTCCTCTGTCTATTCCTCCACTCTGTCATGCTCCTGTGTTCCTCCCCTCTTTCCTGCTCCGGTGTCTCTCCCTAATGCTCTCCCCTGTCTATTCCTCCACTCAGTCCTGCTTGCGTGTCTCTCCTCAATGCACTCCTCTTTCTGTTCCTTTACTCTGCCCTGCTCCTGTGTCTCTTCCCAATGCTCTCCTCTGTCTGGCCCTCTTCTCTGTCCTGTCTGCTTCTCCGCTATGTCTCTACTTGTGTTTTTGTTCTTAGCATGCCCACTTTCTCCACTCTGTCTCTTCTTCTGTGTTTTCCTGTCCCATAGTCAACCTCCACTGGAGCAGTGTGTGTCTGTGTCCCGCTGACCTTTGCTGGAGCTGTATCATTTGGAGGTAAGTAAGTAGCAGGTTAATTAGTTATTATGGTTGGGGTCGAGGTTGGGATTTGACATAGGGTTGATAGGGAGAGGGGGCTCGTAAAAGCTAGATCTCTGAGGAAGAGTTTGTCCAGAAACCGGCCTGTCACTTTTCACAGAGGTGGGGACTATTTAAGTGGAGCATTGTTTGACTTTAAAAGTCCCAAATATATAACTTCAAAACAAAGGCGATTGCCTATTTCTGGTCTGCCCCGACCTGGATGGTTTCTTTGAGTAAGTGCTTTCTGTATTGTCACCTTTTTATTTTATAAGAAACTGTGTTGCATGTTGTATGTCAATTTTTTAAATAAGCATTGTGATTCTTATCATAAGTATCAATTAATAAATTCACATCTCTTACAGATTCACGTTTCAGACCAGCTACTAAGTAAACGCCACTTAGTAGTAACAGAAGAGATCATTCTGAGTTTATGATAATACTGATAAAGTACAATTGTGTTAGATTTGTGTAAAGGAGAGAAAAACCTAAGAGACCTGTGAATAGTCTTGGTGGTGGCAGCTCATTATTAATAAGTCATATTTGGGGTGGATAAGGGTCGTTAGTCAATGTAGAACAGACCAGGAGGCTGTTGTGATTAGGGCCCTGATTCACACTTAAGAAGCTTGTGCTTCTTAATTGTGTATTATTGTGCGGTTCTGTCCGCACCTAACTCACTCTTAAATGTGAATAAGGGCCTAAGTCAGCAAGGCCCAAGGTCAGGGTCATGATATTGCTCTTTGGGATTAGCGATACCCTTTTATTTTAAATCAAAGATACAGCCTTTCCCTTATTCACAGACTGGCATCTTATCTCTCCTTCTTGATTTATGTAGCAAGAAATAAAGTACAGTGGTGGTAACAGTTTTCTTTAAGGAAAAAAAGTGTACTGTTAGAGGAATTATACTATACCAGGGCTTTGCGATACTACTGTTTTTCAGTGCATGTCCCACAGAGTTATTGCAGTAAAGATGGCAGTGTCCTTCACATATGAAATTTGTTACTATAGTAATATGTTGTTCTTGAAATAAAAATCACCTCCAATGTTCACTTCCAATGCTGCAAAGAGAATGTGGAAATGCCAGTCATAAACAAAAGATTTTACCGTTAGACATGGGACTCTCTATGGTATAAATGAACAGGATATGTCAAAATAGTCTGTGGCTTTAAATAGCATAATGTTAATGTCTTTACTATATCCAGAATATGGAAATAAAACAGGATATGTGTCATAATCAGGCTTTCTGGTGAGCAGAGGTACATCTGCACTGCTGGACCAGCCCCATATTTGCCAGTAAGACATTAGCATTTTCCTTAGACAGTCTTAAATGTGGCTAAAAGAAATGCAATGAATGTTGTCACAGTACAACCTTTACTTGGGAACCCCTCACCTCCTGTGTGTTAGACAGTTGCATGGGTTGCTGTTTTCAAATCAGTGGCGGACCTATATTTTTGGGGACCTGAAGTTTGAACTGTTATGGGGGCCCATTTTGGCATAGAACAGGATGGTGGGGTTGGGTGTGCCATATATTAAGCTCCTTCCACCAGCAATGAGGTCTGGGTAACTGCTGTTATTTTCTTCAATGCGCACAGTGACACTATTCTGTGCCCGCCCAGAAGAGCTTTCCTCTGGTCGGAGCTGTAGATAGAGTGTCTACTGGCTAGAACTGATCGGGGGGATAAGAGGCCCTGAATCGTAAGCTACATTAGTTTCATAGTAGATCCGCACCTGTTTCAAATCATTGTATTATTATTATAAAATATGTGCAATTAAAACTGCAATACGGTTACTGTTTTATACAAATTCTAGTTTCATTTTTTTGTTTAAATCAGTGGTCAAAGTGGGCATTGAGAAGTGGCGGTATGACATTTAGAAAGCTGTAGATAGAGTGTCTACTGGCTAGAACTGATCGGGGGGATAAGAGGCCCTGAATCGTAAGCTACATTTGTTTCATAGTAGATCCGCACCTGTTTCAAATCATTGTATTATTATAAAATATGTGCAATGAAAACAGCAATACGGTTACTGTTTTATACAAATTCTAGTTTCATTTTTTTGTTTAAATCAGTTTTCAAAGTGGGCATTGAGAAGTGGCGGTATGACATTTAGAAGTGGTGGTATGGACATTGAGAAGTGGTGGTATGGACATTGAGAAGTGGTGGTATGACATTTAGAAGTGGCGGTATGGACATTGAGAAGTGGTGGTATGGACATTGAGAAGTGGTGGTATGGACATTGAGAAGTGGTGGTATGACATTTAGAAGTGGCGGTATGGACATTTAGAAGTGGCGGTATGGACATTTAGAAGTGGCTGTATGGACATTTAGAAGTGGCAGTATGGATATTTAGAAGTGGCGGTATGGACATTTAGAAGTGGCGGTATGGATATTTAGAAAAGGCGGTATGGACATTTAGAAGTGGCGTTATGGATATTTGGAAGTGACAGCATGGACATTTGGAAGTGGCGGTATAAAAATATAGAAATAATAGAAGTGAATGGAGATTTATAGGTTTTCAATTAAATCAGTGAGAGAAGTGACAGTATGGCATACATCCATATACCCCCTCACTTCAAGCCCTGGTTTAAATTGTATTTTTATTAACAAGAGTGCCAACAAGTCTCTTATAATGGGGTGGAGGAAGGCCCAATCCTCACTTTCCACCATCACTGAGAAAGGTAGCTGTTTCATGCGTGTGCTTAAGGGCCATCCAGGTTGATTCAGTGTTGGATCACACAGATATGAGAAACAAATAGCGATGTTACCCACTGAATCCTATTATAATTCACTACATTTGTGGCTCTCCTCTCGGGATTTACACCAGTCCCCTTTTGCATTTTGCTCTGATAAATATATCAGCATCTCAATGGGCAAATAGTTTAAAAACCAACATTTCAGTACACTTGTGTCTGCAATCATTTTCAATGTTCCATAAAGAAGGTAATAAAAGTACTGAATGTAAAATTCAGCCTACATTGGAGCACCCATTATATCCCGTTTATTCTGAGATGAATCAAAAACTTAATCTGTGCAACTAATTTCAATCCAAGTGAGAAAATGAGTTTTTAAAAGTCTCTTATTGGCAATGTTCATACTCTGCCTCTGAGCTTACGGCAGGCAGCATTGTCTCAAATTATCTGCAGCGATCTCTCCTAAACGTAAGATGGTATTTTAATGAAAAGATATTATTTTCCAGTTTGGAAATGGAACATAATGTCATTTTATTTTCATGTAAACTGCTAATAGGCATATGCATTTTTTTTTCATAATGTCTGTGAGCAATTTAAAATGCTGTGAAAATTATAAATGTGGTTTATCAGCCCCATTAGCATATTCTCGGAAATATGAAAAGAGTATATTGTAAAAATGGAAGAAGGAAAAAAAATATATATATATAAATTGGTGCCAAATTTATGCACAGAGACATCAAACAGTTGCAAACCTTGTATACTCTTGGGTGTAATTTGCACAACATACGCTGTTTGAACCAACAAAGATTTGCAGTCGAGTCATAGTGGTGTAACAAGACACATGTTTATGAAGAGATATTCATTCAGAGGTTTGAGGTCAGCGCACTGTGGGCCTCTCAGAACAAAAATAAAAAGGAAAGCTTTTATCTTAGTAAAATGTTTATTCATACGCAGTATAATGTGTTCACTTAATAGTACCGTTAACTAAATTAGATTTTTTTTTTTTAAAGGGTGATAAACAGAATGAAGTCTAAGATATATTTACCTTAATTTTTATATGAAGCAATATTATGGTGTTAGAATGCAGGGCTCATATCAGGAACCGTGGGGATCAGCTAAAATAAAAGAAGAAGGCATCCCTTTCACCCCCATATCTCCAGTGGAAAAAGTGGTGTAGGGGGGATGATGCCAGGGACCAGGGAAAAATGCTGGCTCTAACATTCCCACCAATACAGAGCTACAGAAAGAAAATAAATAAAAAGTGAAAAAGATTTCCCTAATACATAGGACCTGGTAAAATAATAGTGACGACGCTCACTGCACTGGATTGTATGAGGACATTGTCAAACATATGCATTTGCAGGATTGTTCAGCAACTGTGCACCTTTATGAAAACACAAGTTACAGATAAGTAGTTAAGGTTTACATAACTCGTGTTTATTACATTGCTAAAAGCAGATAAACGTAATCAGAAAAGGCAATAAATATTTACAGCTAAGCAGATAGACTGCCTTTCATGTATGTAAGTTAATAAGTATTAAATAGATGGAAAATACCATACCTACTCCACACCCCCATTGTATTTATTCAGTGATCCAGAATCGGTTGTAAAGTAATATTTATAGTAGCAGTAATGGAGGTGCCTGCTGCCATAATTAGAAAAAGTGAAAGTTTCTCGTACATAGCACCTTGTAGGAGTAAACCACCATTTTATAAGGCATATTTCTGATGACCAAGTGGAATCCTGCAAACCCTTCTGAGTATCTGTTATGTCCTCAGGGGAGTAGTGAGGGTGGAGCTTGTGCTCCAGGCACTCGCAGACCATAGGGGCACCGCAGATCACAGCCAAGTGCCATCTCCAGATCCCTAATATACTAAAAATACAATATAGTATATACTAATATAGTAAAATGGCACAATATATAATGTGGGGACAGAGGCGGAACTACCATTGCAACAGGTGCAATGGCACCGGGGCCCATGCTGATACAAGGGCCCACAGCCGTCATCACTGCACCACCGAAGCGCTCCGCCAGGTTACCTGGGATATCATCAGGGTCAGAGCATATTTTTTGCACCTGAGCCCAAAACTTGCTAGTTCTGCCTCTGTGTGGGGAATATTAGGGGACTGGGAATGGCATGTATATTGTGTGCCCCTGATAAAAACCACAAATTACAGAATCAACAACAAAATTATTCTCAGACCCATAATATACCCCCCATGTGCTTTATATAGTGTGTCGTATCCATAGATGTGTAATGTGAGGGAGACAGGAAAGGGGATGTGTAATGGAGGGAGGGGAGGTAGGAAGAGAGATGTGTAATGTAAAGGGGACAGGGAGGGAGATGTAGAGAGGGGGAAGTTTATTGGAGAGGGGTTACAAAAAGGCAGGTATGTCATTAGGGGGTAGAAACCGAAAAGCAGATGTGTAACAGAGGAAAAGAAATATGTAATGGGGGGGATGTGTAATGGAGGCTATCCTTATTTTCTTTTCAGATTTTCAGTGTAGTGTAGTAAGAATCAATGTGAAGCACAAAGAGAAGAACCCAACAATCACAGAGAACAGGGAAATCACCACAAATGTGAATGATATACAAGAGGCAAGTACTTGCAAGTCAAAAGAATAGCAGGACAAGACCATAGACAGGACAAGGATCCTTCCACACTAAGCCTGAGACAAACAGGAAAAATGGTAGGTGAAACAATATCACCAGCAAGGGTGACCTCTTCCTGCTGGGTAAAAACAGGGCAGCCAATCAGAGCTGGAGGGGCAGGGAAGCCTCTCAGCTTTGGTTGGTCTAAGTCCTAGCTGGGACCTATTAATCACTCTAGCTAGTGCCTTCAGTAGAAGCTGGTCTGTTTACACAGCAACCTGGCTGCTTAGCAACAGCCATGATTGCTCTCATCCAGCTTGCCAGGAGAGAAAGAGGTCATGCCACTGCGACTACTGCACGTAACAAATATGGGAGCATTAGAAGTCTTATAATAGGACCATTATAATGGAGCTCCATATATCCCTATATTATCCCCCGACTCTCTCTCTACCCCCTTTGTCTCTCCAACCCACATTCCATACCCCTGTTTCCCTTCAACCCCCACGCTATCTCTTCCATGTTTTTTGCAACCCCTTCACTTCCCTTCTTTTCTTTTATCCCATAAGTGGGGCCAAAAAAATATACCCAAAAATCGCACATTGGGACACATCCAGACTTAATAACGGCAGCAAATTTACACACGCAGCATGCGTAAATCTGGCTGTGGGAACGCACTGCGCATGCGCACGGCAGATGTTACTAACTGTAACTGTGATCCCACGGAGCTTGTTTGTAATTCCTCACGATGGGGTGTGACATCCCTATGCAAGCTGATTATACGCACTATAGAAGGAGGGAGGCAATTAAATTGTACAGTATTGGCTGGATTAGGCACTTACGTACGACAAGGCAAGACGTACAACCAGAGACACGCAAGGAAAAGTTAAGGTAGGGTTCTGAACACGTAAATCAGCTAAGTTACATGCATGTGAGGGTAGTGCCTGGGAGTGCGTTGTACTTAGTAGTGAGTAACCCGGGTACGTTTGCGTACATAAAACAACCTTAAGTCTGGATCTGGCCCATTGTCAGTATATCGGCAAACTTAGAGCATTGCTGTGCTGACAGAACCTGCAGTAGTGTTGCTGGGGCATTTTCTCTTCCTGTGTTTCTGTGGCTAGCAGATTAACCCCTGCCTTTCATGCACCTGTTTGCATTTACCTATAAATTGCTTGAGCAACTTCCATTTGGTGTGTATACATAATCTGCTGTAGTGCATGAGAGTGGATGTCAGTGATTGAGACACTTCCTTCTAAGACCTGGAGATCTGCTGTTTTTGGGGTCTATATTCAGATGGAGGCCTGGGGCTGTAGTCCAATAGCTTCATTGTTTATCCAGACCTGAGTAGTTCTACAGTTATACAAGTAAGTTAATGAGAGATGTATAGGGATACCTCCATACAATGCACATAGCATCCTAATACCCATCAGCCAATAAACAGAGCTGTTGCGAGTCCCCGCACCAATGGCTGTCTCTATTTGGAATGACAGCTGTTTTAGAATTTTTTTATGAATGGGTGAGTATGAGATTCGCTACTCACTTATTCATTTTCAGAATCTCTACAGTTCTTCTAGCTGTCTTTCTTGCTCTACCTATATCTTCCGCTTCATGTCTAGCTGAGATGAGCTAGGACACTGGACAATGAGGCCTCACTATTTATTGCGGAGTCCTACATAGATACAAGAAAGCAAACAAATGCTTAAAAGCTTAAAAACATAAAAGGGCATCCATCAAGGTGACACAGAAGGCTACCAGCCTACTAGGGACATTTACCTTTAAGACCTATAAACAATCTGTACCTTGGTGCACCACCCATACAGCACAAGGAGAAAAAGTCTCAGAGATCAGAAGTAATACACTAGTAAAACATTGGGATGGAACCAGAAGCTTATAAGATTTACATTCCCACAGCTGCTAGTTCACTTATCATTACTCCATCATCCACGGCCTTACCATTATATGCCCCAAAGCTGGTAGCAAAACAGAAATGCAAGTTATGCTTCTTGTAACAGTAACATGCAATTCTCCACATCAGCAACAATTGTATCACTCATTTCCAACACCTATTATATTGTAGGTTAAATGTACAAATCCACCTTAATCTTCTATACACCTGTTGTATATTACTTCTTTGCATCCCTATGCTATTGATGTACAGTGCCTTACCCTTATGAATGAGCCATAATATAGTGTGTTTGTGGTGTGTTGACAATTAAGCAATTACTTAATAACCTTCTCCTACTAATAATACCCAAGACTTTTCTTATTATATTGCATCTCTGGGGGAAAGAAGTTCAACTCGTTTGGTTATGGCCCCGTTTGCATGAGAAAGAAAAATAGAGAACGATTTGCATCTTTATCAGATCTCCACAAACACACACAGAGACATGTATATCACCTATATTTCATCTTCTTCCCATTCCTAGTGTTTTGCTTTCCTCTCGCTACATTATTAAAGCAATAACCCACTTGCCAGTGACACATTGACCCAGAAAGATTCTCCAACCTCCTTGTGCAGCTTGGGTGAAAATTGGCTTATAAATCATGAGCAAAGCCATGTTTTTACTCTGCGCAAAGCTGTATTTTGTATCCTCTTAACACCTTGAGTACTGGGCACTCTTGGTAGTACAGTGACAAGAGAGCACATAATGCCTCCCTTGGTTTCCTGTCTCAGAAATAATAACATGACACAGATCAAGATAGAAAAAAAAATGGCTGCATTTTTAGGTTTCCATTATAAGGTATTGTTTGATTAAAATAACAGTAACTAACAATTATCATTAATTCCCAGAGGAAGTCTCTGGAAATGTCACCACTTACTGTCCCTGACCAGTTGCTCAGTCCCCGTTCTGTCCTGCACAGAGGATGCAATGATCTGCGTCCAGTCATTTTTCCTTGACTTTTAAATTTAAATATTTATTCAAGAGAAACAGATAGCAAGAGTACATGGGAACAATCAGCAAACATGTTACAACAGGAACTGCCAAGTCCACCAGAGCTTAGCAATTATCAGGACCTAGATTTACCAATGTACTGTGGCATACGTCATACATTTACAATAGCAATCTATAATGGGAAAAGAAAGCAGCAAAAGCTTTAATTTTTCTTCAGAGGTGTCCTATTACAGGGTAGTACAACATCCATACACTGCCTCACTCACTATGGGTCTGATTCAGGAATAGGCACTGAAGGGGACTTAGGTCAGTTGTGTAAATCCCATTGATAGCGCACCAGATGTTACGTGTCGTAACTTCCCCTGTACGGAACAAAGTTCTGTAGAATACCCGGACCATTAATTCTGCATGCCAAGACAGGCGGAGTTAGGCATGTTGATTAGGGGCCGGGGCGGAGAGCAGCAATTCCGCACAGATGCAGATTCGTTAAGGTAGTTATGCAGTTAAGGTAGGGTTCTGAACTCCTTCCAAAAGAGGGGTGTGCCATCTCCTGTAAAATAAAAGCTCAATGCCACCTAACCAATACCACACAAATACTTAATGACAATTTCTAATTAGCCAATCAGGTTGCAGTAGCTGAAAACACCAAAGCAGAAATGGTCAAAAAGTTTATTTGCTGCTCATATCAAACATCAGAATTAGAGAAACAGAAGATATATTGTCTTTGAGGATTGCTTGTGCCATTCTATTTCCCCCGAATAACACTGTCTCACTTGTGAGGCAGCACTATTCAGAGAAATAGAATTGGTCCTACAGGGCTCCGGTAGGAGCCCTGTATATCCTGTACAGTCTGTGTAAATGGGCTGGATCCAGACCTACGTTCCCTTTACGTTTCAACGCGTAGCGTATATACGCTATGCACTCCCCTAGATACTCCCCTCGGTCATACGTATTTTTTCTGTTTTACGCTTTCAAAACCCTACCTTAACTTTTCCAAGCGTAACTGCTTTCGGCCGTTATTCGCGTACTTATGATTTAAATGCCTCACCCCGCCTCCGAAGCATAATTACGGGTGTCGTATGTATGGCACGCCCCTTCGTTCATAGTTACGCTGTTGAAAGTAGGCTCATAAGTATGTTCAGAGTTTCGGGTCGTAACATCTGTTGCGCACATGCGCAGAACATACAAAACAGCAGTTTTACGACTCCGTTTAGTGTAAATATGCTAACGGTCGTAGCTCTGGATCTGGCCAAATGATACTAACCGCATCATGCGGCTGGGCACAATGGAGGCTGGAAACAGAATGGGCACAAACAAAGGCTGGACACAATAGTGGCACAATGTCAGAACGACAGGACCGTTTCCTCCAAGGCGCCAAACTCCCGAAATTAACGTTAGCCCAAAATGAACAATTAGCTAGGGCACAAATGAAAGCTGGACACAGAAGGAGCACAAGTAGAGGCTGGCAGAATTGGAGGCTGGACAAACATACAAGAGGATGGAAGTGAATGGCTGGGGGGAGAGGGAAGTGGCAGCCTTGGGCTCTGCTAAATCTAGAAATTATTGTTTCATTATAAGGCACCACAAAGGGTCTGCAACATTGTACAGGCTTGCAAATATAATAAACAAAATGATAAGAATGTAATAAAATAGATGGACACTGATAGAACCAGAGATGAGGCAGGGAAGGGGTTGAACAAGAGGTTGGAGGGCTCGGTTTGCAATCGAAGCGGGTGGGGGCAGACACAGAGTGGGGAAAGAGGAGAGAGAGCAAGAGGTAGAGAAAGAGTGATGTCATAAAAGTGATTGGGGGCAAGATGAGGGAGAGGAGACAGGACAGGAGTATGCAGGAGGGGGAATGTCTATTACTAAGACTCACCCACTTGAGAGCGCAACTCAGCCTTGTTATGGAGAGCTGTTGTAGATGTCATTTGTGGAAATAGCATTCCTCTCAGTTCGTTCAGCTTAGCAGATTTACAATCCAGCCACATGAAAATGAGGTGCTTGTCAGAATTCAGATCCGGTTTGCTGTTATTACTTGTTACTTGGAAATATTTTGCTATGGCCTTTTTTCTTTAGCCCTGTCCATACATCTTTATTTATTATGTCAATAAAGATATTTAAATTCCAGAATAAATGCATACTGCAAACTGTGGGGTTTCTAAGTATTCTAACATGCAATGCAAATGTCATTTTCCTGGTACCATTAGAAATTTGCAGGTTTATATTCTGTATCTATTTCAGAGGTTTACAATTTCCCTGTATCACTTTACATTTTAACTACTGATGAAAACATCTCCTCTACGAGGATTGGAAATGAGCAAAATGTGTGCGCTTGTTGGAGTTCACATAAAATATCTTTTAAATGAGCAAAACATGATCACATATAATAAATGTTTCATGGCCAAGGCTTGTTTAAGTTGTGCAGTCTTGAGATACATTGTGTCTCCAGGGATCACAAAGATGAGATAAATGACGTATAGAAAAACATATATGTCAGCCAGTTTGGTGTGGAATGAGTTACTAGTGTGTATAGCTAAATAGATGAGTGAGTATATGTCCCCCTCCTGTCACTACCCCTACAGGGAAATGTTTCAAATTCAGCAATCACTGAATCCCCAGGCAATGCTTTTTATCTTGGCCTCTCTCACCTCTACCTACCTAAAGTGTGTTCCAGGAGCCGCAGGAGGCACAGTTACCGCTAATGGAAGAGTCTGTTATAGCTTTTTTTTGTTTGTTTCACATCATTTCAGAGCACCAAGACTGGGGATCATGGAAAGATACAGACATAGAAGAAGAATAGTAGCAGCAACACAAAGTCTGCTGGTTTCACAAGCCCCCCACTGAACTACCTCTGTATTATTTACAGGTCATTAAAAAGGGCTCCGCAACTGCTGAGCCATGGGCTGGGGGAATCCCTAATACCTACTTTTTGTGGTCCCAAACTGTATTGAAAAACACATAGAATGACATGGTTAAATCAATGCATGTAAAGCTCTTTTACTATATATATATAT
>WWET01000134.1:633636-656845 GCA_011038615.1 Limnodynastes dumerilii | reverse complement strand
CTATATAACCAAGATACAAATTTGCAGCAGTGAGGGCTGAGGACCCTGTTAAGTATAGTGGGTCCAGTTTCCCTGAACACGTAAGTAAAAGTAAAGTTACAGTCTGCTAATTTTGTGGCTTAATAGAAAATCTGATGTTAGTGGTTGTATTGTATAGTGACACTGGACAGAATCCAGACCAATAAGAGCAGAGACAGGTGAAATTCAATACCTGATCTCAGCTGTGTCCTGACTCCCATGCAGGTGAGGAGCGGGGATACTTCTCGCATGTATGGGCTTGTAATAGCAGGAATCTACCTTAAGATTTCCACACCTTGGAAATTTGGATAAGGCGTAAGGGCCTAAGTGCCCCTTACTGTATAATTGAAATAAATCCCCCCTTACACTTACATGTCCAGATTCCTACCTTAAATTTTACGACTAGGTTTGTGGCCATAGTCATAAAATCTCCACACTTTACGATTTGGTCTGCAGACTTCGTCCGCAGACCTTGTCGTATGGGGCCTCTCCCCGCCTATATGGTGGAGATACGGTAATTGTAAAATGTAAACTGACCCTTTATCGTACCGGTCGGCGTACGTAACTTGCCAGTACGCATGCATACTGACGATGTGCGCATGTACACATCATAGTTGACAGGGGAATTACGCGCGCGTGTGTAATACCCCTGACGGCCGTAGCTTAGGATCTGGGCCATTGTCTGTAGGAAAATGTACTTACATTTAAAATAAAACATGTATCTTTACAGATTTTCCCTCTAAATGCATTACATTGCAGCAGGCTCCATTTTTAACATGAATGCCTGGTCCTGTCAGACACTCTGCAGCTAAAGGACAAGCAAGATATTCTGCGCCCTTGAATGTTTGAGCTGAGCTTCCCCCAGGCTGCTGGTCCTTGGGCCACACCGAGAAACAAGCCATGAGAAAAGAGTTGTCAGATCAACACAAGAGGAGTTTAACTGCTTCTGTAAACTCAGCTCAGGATCAGACTGAGCAGATTGCATGAGACAGAAACTTCTTCCCTTACAGAACACAGGCTGTTTAACACCTTCCATTCTAGAACCATAGTACAGCTCAGGTGCAGCCTCAATATTAGTATTTTATACATATGAATAAATATACTAACATTTCCAATAAATGCATTAGTATCATACCCCCAGGACTGATGTATATTTGTGTTAGTGGCTTTCTTTGTTTTTAATGTTATCCTAAAACTAAATGAGGGAACAATATGCACCAAGCGCAGGTAAAAAGACAGATTTCTCTTCCATCCTAGTTTGGGGTCTCTGGACCATGGAATAGCTTGAGGCCTGGTAGGAATGGGCACAAACAATTCAGCTTTATTTAAAGCAAAGGCTACTTCTTCCCTGCGACTCCTCCCACTCATCGCAGTGTTCCTGTTTAAACTTTATTTTTCTTCAGCTACATGGTGTATGCTATAGGCAGAATACATTATGGTTGGAACTATAAGGGGTGCAATTGCTCCGTCGGCCCAGCAACCCACTCATTGCACTACCCCTTTACTATACTCACCTAGACCAGCTGTTTACTAGGCAGTCACAGTGAATATTCCATCCACCATGACCCCCTATACCAGTGAGCCAGACTCCACAGCGCTGCATTTTATATATTTCTCAGTCATTAGAGAGATAACTGAGATTTGAATAGATGAGAGGAAGGGACGGCTCTTCCTCTCTTCAACACAATGTCCGTTACATAAAAAAAAAAAAGGAGAAAAAGTTGTCCAGCAGTCCAGGTATTTTCAGACTGACTGTTCTGCATTTTCCACTGGAGAGCGGGGGTAATCCCCAACTCCCTAGGGGCCACCAGTGAAATCCGCAGGCCACTGCTCCGTTTCTTATTTAATGGGTCAGAGCTTCCACTTAGATCCCCGGCACCATGCACCATGTCTATGCAGTCACACAGCGACATGGACATACAGTGCCAAGCACTTCTGACGCACCATGCAGCTGCACACAATTTCCATTACAAAAAAAAAAAAAAAAAAAAGGAGAAAAAGTTGACTGTCCTGCATTTTCCACTGGAGAGCAGGGGTAATCCCCATCTCCTTAGGGGCCACCAGTGAAATCCGCAGGCCATTGCTCCATTTCTTATTCAATGAGTCAGAGCTTCCACTTAGATCCCCGGCACCATGCACCATGTCTATGCAGTCACACAGCGACTTGGACATACAGTGCCAAGCACTTCTGACGCACCATGCAGCTGCACTGCTTTAATAATAAGCCAGTACTCGGCACAGACATAGTGCTTGGCACTATGGGCCAGATACAGACCACAGTACGAAAGCGTATTTACGCTAGCCACTGTCGTAAAATCTCCTTTTTGTTTGTACTGCACATGCACGCACCAAATGTTACGCAACATAACTCTGATCGTACGTACTTTCAGCGGAAATACGAACAAAGGGGCGGGTCATTCATATGACGCCCAGAAATATGCTTTGTAGGCCGAGGGAGGCATTTAAATTGTACAGTATGGGCTGGGTTAGGCCGTTACGTACGTCCAGATTCTACATTTGAGCGCGGTTACGCTTGGAAAAGTTAAGGTAGGGTTTGGTAGTCGTAAAATAGCTAAATTATGAGCGACCGAGGGGAGTGCATAGTACTTACGATCGTGTAAATACGCTACTTAAAGTGCACCTAGGTCTGGATCTGGCCCTATATGTCTGTGTCACTGTGCAGCTGCATAACCATCACAATGACGCTGTCATGCCAGTGTCATCGCTACAGAGAAACGCACCATGGCGAACAGAAGAACAACTCAAAACAGGCAAGAATGTCAAGAAATAAGTGTGTGTGTATGGATTGCTGGACAACTAAGGAGGGGACAAAAGGCTGACTAGACATACATAAAGAGGAGTCAGAAGGTTGGCTACACATACAAGGAGGAGGCTAACTGGACAAACAAGGAGGAGACAGAAGGCTGGCTGGACACACACAAAGAGGAGGAAACAGAAGCCTGACTAGACATACAAGGAGGGAACAGAAGGGCTGGCTGGACACACACAAAGAGGAGGTGGGAGAAGGCTGGCTGGATGTACAGAAGGAGGGGGTTGAAGGCCTGGCTGGACACATACAAAGAGAAGGAGTTTGGATGGCTGTAGAGAAACAAGAGAGGGCAAAAGTGTGAGGGAGAACACAATGTGATGAAGCAGCAGTGCGATGCAGGAGGGTACAATGTGATGAATTATCTTTTATATGTTTAAATGTTTGTGTTTTTAAAAGCTTCAAATGTTTTGGTTACATTTTTATTACTGTGAATGGCTTGGTAGGTGCCCCTGTGCATTGTTTTGCCCAGAGCTTACATTTCTGTTAAGACAACCCTGAGTGTGGGTGCTGATTCAGTGTTCAGCCCGCACTGGTCACATGGCACACTGCAAGAGTAGCTCAGTCTAGCAGTGTGCTATGTAGTCCTCTCAGAGGGACGGGAGGTTAAACAGACTGAGGTAAGATGTTTTTTTCTCTTCTTTCTGGTCCCCTCCCCTGACATGAGTTGGGGGAGGGGAGCATAGCAAAATTTTGCTATTGGGCCCTCAAGGTTCTAGTTATACCCATAGTTGCCAACTCTCCCTGAATATCAGGGAGACTCCCTGAAGATTGGGTGATCTCCCTGACTCTCTGAAGTGTTTGGTAATCTCCCTGATTCTAATTTCATCCATTGAGGTCTATGGAGATGACCAATTTCATGGAGGCCAAGATGTAATGAAAGAATCTTGTTAATCAGCTGCAGCGTCACTTTTAGCTTTTCTATAAAGATAGTAATGAAAGTATTCACTGACAATTTAATAATCAATAAATACTGACATTTTTATTGTAAAATAGTTTTCCTGGCAGTGCTAGATACACCTATGGGTGGAGCTATTCACAGGACACACCTCTTTGGCGCTACAGGACACACCCCTTTGGTGCACCACCTTGATAGTGCTCTCACAATCTCCCTGATATTCATTTGCAAAAGTAGGCAACCATGGTTATACCCCTAATATGCACCATTCCTGCAGAGTGGTGACTTACTGGCAACGAGCAGCTGCAATCTTTTAAACTGCTAGCCAGCATCCACAAAATACAGTGGGAAGCTCAACACACTGAATGCCACCTTTCCAACCACTCTCTACAGGGGAATCAGAGAGCAAAGCAGCTTATTGAACCTAGGTGTGCATCCAATTAGAGATTATTCAGCCCCTACACCAGGGGAACTCCCGGAACTCTTCCAGCAACTGGCTCCTCTTTTTTTTCTGCCTCAGGACACCGGGGTAAAATCTGTTAGAAGCTGCTGCACTGCTGAGCACAAGGAATCCCTACATTTATTTCTCCAGCTATGACTCATGCTCATTTTACTACTGGAAGCATACACTTCATCAAATGCTTGCTGGGTGGCTTACAGGGCCTCTGGCTGTTTCAGGTGGTTCAATATTCAGACTTGACTGATTGTTCCCTCCCCTGGGATCAACTTTGGGACATCCCCCATGGGACAGTGTCCTCCAGATAGAATGAAAGTGAAAAGAGAATTTTGGTTCTTCCCATTAAATCTCTTTCTCTGAATCAATCTGGGGGACTATGTTTCCTCCCTCACTAAGTTGTGATGCCCTTTTAGGACACATATGTAGGTTTTATGTCCCTGCTGGGCATAGATGTTTAACTTAGATGGAGCTCTGGGTTTCACTTCCTTAGGACTTTGATATAATTAAACTGATGAGTGGGAGGGGTTGCAGGGAAGCTTAACTGTTTAAGTGTCCACTCCTACCAGGCCTTAAGAAAGCCCATAGTCCAGTATACCCCAGATGGATTCAGAGAGAGAGATTTGATGGTAAGAAATCCTTTTTTTAGTTTATACTCTGAAGTCATCATCTTTTATTACCATAACTGTCATTAATCAGAATATCAAAAATGATTGTTGATTGCTAGAACAGGCAATCCTTCACTTGGCCACACAAGCCATTGTACACTGCAGTTGTTACTGAAATAACTGATTTTACCACGTCTACTTACAATGTAAACAAACAGGTTTTAAAGTTTAATTAAAACCATGTGACTGGTTACATTTAATATAACAAGAATATAGCCCTTAACCTATTAGCATGAATACACATAAATGGAAAAATCATATACTAAACTGACCTCCAGACAGTAAAGTTTCATACAGTATTGATGATACTGAACAAAATAAAAATCCGCCCTAGAATTGGTGTTACTATGTAAAACTGGTGGTAGCATACCTATAACCCAATTAGTTCTCTGTCATGATGCACGACATCCATGGTGTATTTTCCAAGGCGATGGCCTAGATCGTATAAACAACTGAGGGGTTCACAGGATATGGGCGATCACACCATGCCTCTGCCTAATCTGATAAGCTTTATGAACACAGTACCCTGATCTATAAGACTCATTGTGAGATTTCTACATCTAAAGGAGAATTTGTATCCTCACCAGTGAAGCCAATCTTCCCTTTGCAAAAACTTTTTTCATTACCATTAGTGCTTCTCAACCCGATTGTGAAATAAGCTATAAATTTACGTGTATACCACACGTAAATTCGCAGAAAAACGTACAGCAGGATCTGCCCCATTGTATGTAAAGCTCTGCTTTGTACTCTGGGTATTTTGCTTTTGTGATTTATTGGTTAAGGAAAATCATTTTAGTTTGCTGTAAAAAGAGCAGTGATCAAGGACGGGAGAAAATCAGTTTTCAGAGGATTCTAGGCTTAGAAAAACTACAAAGGCTGAGTTACTGTGTTATACTTGCCATTTAGAAATCTATTCTACAGCAGTGATGGTCTTACATGCAGGTAACAGCATAAAACAACATGTATCACCAAGCTCTTTCAACATAGTTTATTTAAAATAAATACAGCTTTTGAATAATGCATATATTATAGTAACTGGTGCCACAACTTATACATACATGAGAAGATGGTGGTCATTTACCAACAAAGGGCCGGATCCAGAACAACGTCCCCCGGCGGAAATACGTCCGTCAGATGCCTATGAGTTACTGTGCATGCGTAGTAACTATTTCACGTAATTTAAAGTCTTAAAGACCGCATATACGCAATCTACGTAACGAAACGATACGTAGATTACGTAAAATAGTTACCACGAATGTGCAGTATCTGTCATAGGCATCTGACGGACGTATTTCCGCCGAGGGACGTTGTTCTGGATCCGGCCAAAAGTTCAAATGTGCAGTGCAGCAACATCAGTCCTTTTACATTGGAACTAGATTGATAAAAGCTATTTGGATGCTGGTTTCTATGGGTTACTACAGTTCTACATTGCAGAAGTAAATAATCTCAACGTGTTCTGTTGAGTATTTGGCACCCATAAATCTATTAGCAAGCCGTAATATGACCTTGAGGCCATATTTACTAAGCTGTGGGTTTGGAAGATGTTGCTCATAGCAACCAAATCAGATTTTAGCTGACATTTTCTAGTATGTAATAGGAAAGTGAGAGCTAGAATCTCATTGGTTGCTATAGGCAACGTCTACACTTCTCCAAACCCGCAGCTTAGTAAATCTGGCCCTAAATCTTCATTCATAAGAACATTTGGGATGCAATATGAGGTATACTTGACAACATTTTTATTTCTAGGGGGGAGAAATAGCCGATAGTATCCATGGGTTTCACGACTCAAATCACTGCCCCGTGTAAGGCTGTGGATATAGTATTATGAACTAGGGGGCAGAACCAAAATGCAGAAACTTGCACCAAGCCACATCATCATGTTCTGCCATAATGCTGTGGATAACAATGGCTTCCTTGCAGCATTCAGCCCCATGGTGGGCCAAAGTTATGGAAATCAATTACTTATAACATGGGGTTCTCAGTAAATAACAAAGTAATTAAACCCAATTTAAGAAAATAAATTAGTCAAACCTATTGGTTTGGGGGGGGGGTTACATTGTTTTAGATCATGGAACTTCCCCCTAAACACAGAATCAGCAATTTGGCAATCTATAATATCATGAGGTATTTTAGGTCTAAAAATAATAAAATAAAGAAATATCCCTAAGAAATCTTTTGCTTCCAACTGTGGAAAATGTGTTTATTTTTAGATATAATTTAATCAAACAAAAAAAGGAAAAAAAACATTCATGTGTGAGGTAAGTGATCCTTAAACTATATAATATCATGTTTAAGATCCCTGTTGGAAATATCAATCACTCGTTGTGAATCTACTGTTTTAGGAAGCCAGCATACAGCTTTGTGAAATTTCAGGAGTAAATTTCATTTTATTGATTTTTAGTATTGCAAGCTTGAAATGGGATGAAGGATTCTAGGAAGTAGTGATCTAGGTAAGAGACTATGCTATTGCCAAGGAGAATCACTGCAAAGACCTAGGGCCACTAAGCTGCGTGTTTGGAAAAGTGGAAATGTTACCCATAGCAACCAATCAGATTCCAGATCTCATTTAACCATTGCATACTAGAGAATGTCAGCTAGAATCTGATTGGTTGCTGTGGGCAACATCTCTACTTTTCTAAACCCGCAGCTTAGTAACTCTGGCCCCTAAAGAGCTAAAATGAAGGAAGGGCTACATTCTTGTAATTATAAGAACAAACCGAATATGAGATATTGAGCAGGTATTTTGGTCTCTTTCTTTATGTGACCCTCATTTTCCAAATCATGATATGTATATCAAAAGTTAATTAGAAACAATACCCAAATATAAAAAAGTATTTTCTCATATAGGAGAATTTCATGTTACAGTACTATTAACAGTTTATTAAATCTCAGACACTGTTATGTGTGTGTTTTTTTTATAAAAAAAAATTTTTTTACAGTTAAAAATAAATTTAACATTAAATAAAACATTGGTTTATAAGAAAGATCCATAATACTGGTAGCTGGTCCAGGCTTGTATAAAATAAGCACTTGTGCAAATGTGCAAAGTTCCAAACTTGGTTAGCAGCACACGAGTTGGAAATCCCTGCTTAAGATAAGTTGTAGGCATCTATGGGCACCAATAGGTGATTGATGGTTTTGAAGTTAAGCACACTGTCAGATATTGGTCTCATCTTTCTTCCAGTTCTGGGGGTACCCCTGCCTTTGATAGTTCGAATGCGTGTGATGCATATGTTCAAGAGGAACTACAACATCATCAGGATGATGAGGTGCTTTGTTTAGCTCGACCACCCGTGGAACCACAACAGACCACCGATCTACAAGACATGGTAGGTTAAATAATTCAGTAGAAAAAAAATCATTAAAAACAATCCAATGTTAGTTTTTGTAGTTTATAACCTCACAATTTTATTGGATTTATAAACAGTTACACAAAATATTGGTTGCTCAAATGAATGTATACGTTTCTATAAACAGGTGCATGAAAGGCACGGATCATCTACACCTCTGGATTTATAAACTTGTCAAAGTTTCTATCTTTATAACCTGTGATATAGTAATACATAATAAAAAATATAAAGAGAACTTATTCTCCTCAAGGTTACATATTGTATATTTTAAGGTACTCTTCTACATAAAACTATTTTAATGCATAATTATTACATTTTTTGTTGCCCCAACAAAATTTACTCCACTGATCCTTTATTAACAAGGCATTTGGCTAAAAGGAACAGACACTCACCAGATGTTTGGGGGTCTATTTTGTGTGTAGTCTAAGTTACAGACAGGTATACATGAAAAATAGCTCATATTGTTTTTATGCGAGTTTATTTGATTGGCTATTCGATCTCTTGACCACACTTATGGTGAGGATTACCTAAATAAGGTATTTCCAGTAATAAGCAACTCTACTAAGTAAAGCAGCCAATGAGCAAATATCACTGCTATGAATTCTTTTTGATCTTTAAAAAAGTTTTTTGTTTTTTTTGACCACCATATACACATAGGTCAATTTAATTTAGTCAAGTTGTTTTGAGGGTTATTTACTACTGGCATTAAACTATGCAGATGCAATTAGAATACAGAATGGAAGTAGGGTAGCGTTAAACCAAACAAATTTCAATTATTACATCCAATACAGCTAAGAGATTTGAATTGTAAAACACGCCTACCTCTACGTAATCGGCCCACAGTTTGGGAGAATCCATAGTATTGGTAAGTATCATTCTTCCCAGGATCCTCATTAATGATGCCCAGATTCTGATTCCAATGGGACCAGTTCACTTCATCCACCCTGAAATTAACAAAAGTCAGCATGACTAAATAGTCACAAAAGGAAAACACAATTACACAGTGGTTTCACTAACTAAAATGGAAAGATTTACAGTACATATACCAGTTACTAGAAGGAATATGTAAATTTGAAACTTTAAAAGCACTGGCTAAAATACCAACATCAAAAGAGATTAGGTCAGCTGTGTGTGTATGTGAATATACCTATTTAATGAATTGACAACACCTGGATGTGAAAATGGTCAGAATAGATCCTTATATGTGAAAGAAGGTTTGTGTTAAGCCAGAACCTTTAAAGAAATTGAGGATAAGAAGTGCAAGCCTTGTAAGTAATATTTAGGCTGTTTTGACTTTTTGTTTTATGTAATAATTGGATTTTGTTTATCAGTGAGAGTTACAAACAGGTAACCTAATCTATATTGATTTTGTTATGCTATTGGTATTTTAGTCAGCGCTTTTTAAGTTTAAAATTTACAGATTGCTCCTATTTTACTGTTTCTGGTAGTGGATCAGAGTTTTGGGACTTTGCAGCTACAGCCGTGGAAGCACAGGGTTTTTTATTTACCAGTAACGGTTTTATGGGGTATAGTTTTGAACTCCAATGGTTTGCAAGTCGACAGTTAACCTTCCAACGCTAAAATGCCAACAGGGATAACTGACCACCATTCTTCTAATTACTTCCCTCTGATGCAGTTTCAGTGGTGGTCATGTGAGAAGACTACGAGAGAGAAGAAAAGAGAGAACAGAAGGAACCGAAAAGAGGACAGGATAGAGCAGACCACATGGAGGGACAGGATGGGATAGCAGAAAAGAAGACTGGACAGTGCGAGACAAAAGCCAAGAGCAGCAGGGAAATAAAGGAGCGGAGAAGAGAGCCAAGAGTAACAATGACAGAGTGAGGAGAGAGAGAGAGAGTCAGGATCAACATTGTACCATATCCTTATGAAGGATAATGCTGGGAGAAATGGGGAGCAAGGAATGGGGGAGCAAGGAGAGTGCCAGGAGTAGCAGAGAAGCACAGAGTCAGGAAGAATGGAACAGAGTAGAGAAAGAGCCAGGAGCAGTGGGGTACCAGAGGAATGGGGGAGACAGCCAGGAGCAGCAGAAACAGAGTTGAGAGCCAGATGCAGGACAAGTTAGTAAGGAATGTATTTTTTCCTTACAACAATATCTATTTTTTTATATGTCAGTGTTCTCATTGGTACCATGTTAAACATATAGATTTCAGCATAGTAGCCATGTTGACTTAACATTTTTCAATACTAAAACCCTCTCAGCAGTGATGCATAACGTGATGTTGTATGCTGTAGCATTGTCGATTTTATCATTGGTTTTCACTGGTTTTATGTCAAGAGGTAATTTACTCATACAAGATCCAAGCTAATTTGAAACCATTTTACACTATAAATTACGCAGGTGACCTTGTTAGTAATGCTTTTGCATATTCATATTTGTCATCAATGTGTTGCAATATGCAATATATTTGTTTAACAGCCAGCCGAACCCAGATAACCTTTTCAATGCATGAAAGAGTCATAAGAAAATAGACAAAGGTCTAATGAGGTCTAATTATGAATCAATAACAGATATTCCATTAAGTACTGTCATAATTGCCAGTCACTGCCTGTCTCTCATATTTACTAGAAGATTTAAATACCATCTGTTAATTCATGCTGTGCTTTGTGGTATATCTGGAGACTTCATTAATATGCAAATTAGAATGTGGTTTTAGTACAGTATCCACCACAGCCCCCTCCCTAATGACTATGAGTGATGCCTTTGGGAACCTAACTGGTCTAAGCCCTTTCACTGCCAACACAGTATATAAATGCCAGCAGCTATAATAGACAAAAGTAAAAGTATGCATTCAATAAAGATATGGTCTCAAATGTACATTAAAAAGCATGTTAATTAAACAAAAAATTGAAAAGTAGACATGGATTAATAGGAGAGAAAATATATCGGTTTAGATTTTTTTCCTTACAATATGACTGTATGACTTGAGAGAGTGCAATCACATACAGCGAGGTGTTCTCAAATGAGAAATTATTTACCGCTAGTTCCTTTTGTGCTGAAATTGCATGGAAATTGCTGTATAATCAGGGAGACTATGTTGTGTTTGTGGAATGATCATGTACAATCTAGCATTAAGCAAACTGTTCTGTAAATGTAATGGATGTTCTCAATCACTTCTTTCCAATTTTCACAATAGTTTTCTGATTTGGGCAATTAAAAAAAAAATGAGTTTACTGCAATTACATACATAAAAAGTAGCTATATTTAATTTGACATGTTTAAGAAAATTCCCTAACGACAGCTGTCCCCTGGAGAGGTTTTTTTTAACTAAGTTTTTATTATATCTTTATAAAACAAATACAGAAACAAACTCCGTGCTTTACAGGACTGGGACAGATACTGATTGTACATCACCCACAAAAGTGGATTTGCAATAAACAGGAATAAGGGTAGATATTCAAAACTAACAAACTATATATAATACATATATCAAAATTTAAAAGGAAAATGAATAAAAAAAATAAAAAAGCCCTTAATGTCTACAAATAAATCCTATACAGTAAAAACAGATCAAGGTTCTAGTAACATTAGTTTAAAAAAGGAACAATGTATTGAATTCCAATCTGAGCAATATTGTGCTACTAATGTATCTATACAAATCATAGATACATTAGTAGACACAAACAGGCCACATAGCAAGGGTGTCAGCACACATCTGTATGGGGGAAGGCAATACTCACTGCTGCCCCCTTCAATGCAACCATGCAGAAAGTAAACCACTGTGCTCACGATGAGTACATCAGACAGGAGCAACAGCTGGCAAGTTATTTATGAACAATACTGTGCTGAGCACTGCCATTAAAGAACATGGCAGCCACCAACTGCTTAGCGCTGTCGCTCTTGGCTTTTGTATCTTCTTTGAGTGTAGCGTAGATGATTGCTTCAGACCCTCCCCTCCTCTCCTCCAAACCTATCAGCAGCTGCCCCGCCTGCACTCACTGTAGTTATGCCACTGCTCAGATATATTTCTGGTATGTCAGAATTTACCACCCAGATGTTTTCCCATACCAATTCTAAACATCCATGATGGCTGTGAGGATAAGACAGCCAATACTTTATATTGGGGGGGAGATACCAGAAAACCCTCTTCCATAAGCAAATAAATGAATTTGAACTTTATTGTACAATTATAAACTTCTGGCCCATATAAAAGTGCTATAAAAGTTACCTAAAACACCAGCGTCGGTCAGGAGTCCCATCCAAATTCTTCCCAACTGTCACCATCTCTCCAGAACGAAAAGCTTTTCTGATGAAGACTGGAAATGACCTCTCTATGTCCAAGATGGTTGTTGCCCACTGATATTGAAATAATTTGTTAATTAAAATTTTTACATATGTAAAAATGCTCTTAATAAACTTGGATTTAAGGACATAAACAAGCTAGAGGTCTTTTTACAATGAACACAACAAAATAATTTCTATCAAGCAGAAGTTGGCATCTGCCGGACCCCCTGGTAATCACATTGGAACATATTATGTGCATGAAAACAAACACTGTAATCAGAACACAATCCATGCGATCAAGCTTTCCGACCTTTAACATTACTGACAGGTTCTGGCAATGATTGGTGGTCACAAGTGTGAAGGTGGGGGGGGGTGTTTAATAGTAAAATGTACCGGAAGGGTGGGAATAAGCGACCAAGAGATGTCACTTCCAATCCAAATTTTTAAGAAAGGGTCTATTTCTCAGAACTCAGAACAAGCGATGTGACTGATCTCCCAAGCACTTGCATGAACGTGTGGATGCCGGATACCTGCTGGTCGCTTGGATCCAGTCCATCGTCTTCAAAATGCTTTTTAAAAAATTGAATAAAAAAATGTGTCTCTGTATTGCTTCCTTGCTCAAAGGACACATGCATTAACATAGATGTAGTTGTTATAAAGTCAGGATGACTTTCTGCATTCTGTGTTTATTTCTTTCCCGTGTTCATTACTGAGCATTATCACAAGCATTTCTCTGATGACAAAAAAATATACTAGGGATTGTCCTCCCTAGTATGAATTTGGATGTTTTTTTCTTTTTTTTTCTTTTTACTGTTTGTTTACTTAAAAATGATGGGCTGGATCCAGACTTAAGAAGGAGCTTGAAATTAAGAGAGGAAAGTTACTCCTGGGCTAAACCATGTTGAGTCCTATTTCATCTGTTGCAAACAGTATTAGAGTTGAGAGGTGATGTTTCCTATCCCAAATCTAAATAACAGTGTGATAGTAAAGCTGGTCAGTATCTGTGTGCAGTAAGCAATTCAAAGATATATCCCTGCATGCAAAGAATACAATTAACTTGCCTCCCCCTGCAATCAACATGGTTTTTCCCAGGAGTAACCTTCCTCTCTTAATTTCAAGCTCCTTCTTAAGTCTGAATCCAGCCCAATGTCCCTAATAATCTCCTGGCTATTTATGAATATATATCATAATTGTGCATAGCTGTAATTATGAGTGAGCAGGGCTCCTTCTCTTCTTATAAATAATGTAATAATCATTTCATTTGTAAAGGACTCCACATGACTTCACATTAACCTCAATAATGTAAAAATAATCCATCTAATGACCATAGTATCACAACAGACATTTTAAAGAAGTCTCAACAAACAAATCTGATAATACAGCACTGAGTAGCCTGGGAACTTCGGATGAAGGCAGAGAGGTTTGTGTGTAATACGGACCTAGAGGTTATGAAATGTTCACCCACTTACACAGCTCTATACTATAGTATTGTTTCCTCTCTGGACCACACATTCTCCTGTCTTCTGTCATCTCTCTGAAGATACATGCTTCAGATCATTGTGGATATCTAGTTACCTGTAACTTCCAGATCTGTTTGCTCTCTTTTGAGACCTGACCGACCGTTTCCCCCATTAAAGCGATTAACATGTTAAGGAGCAGGACGAAGGTGAGGATGATGTATGTAACCAGCAGGATGATGAAGACAGCAGGATACTTGGCACTGTTAATCATTTCCAGGTCCCCCATCCCGATGGTCAGCTTAAAGAGGTCCAGAAGGAATTTACTGAAGGTACTGCTATCCCGGCATGAGGGATACTCCGGCATGGTACAGTCTGTCCCATTGTTGTTGCAGGTCTCCTTTGTAGAGCAAGGATTCAGCAAGGAAACCAGAGCTATGAGAGAAAGCCAGGGATTACATCCTTTATATATTTAATGCACTCTCAACATTTCATTAAAACACTCTACCAGATGATCTAAAATTATACACAACGCCTTTTCAGTTTTTATTTACTACCAAAAGTAATAGGAGTTTTTTTTTTTATTTGAAACTTTAAATGACCCACAACTAAAACTAAGAAACCGCAGATGTCATTACAAATACAGATGTTACTTTATTTGCAACTCAACGTGACCTATAGTTACGATTCTACTCTTGCCTAACTATAGTTTTTGCCTTTTAAACCTAAGATTTAATGGAAAAAAGCACTTTTACTTATAATATTTATTACTTAGTATTTTTTTTTTAAACAATGTTTAAAACTTTATTTAAAATAGTATTGTACAGATTCCCAAGTTATCTTTTTTTAATGTTAATCTATTTCCCTGTCTGTTATTCTGAGTTTCTATTAGTACCTCTTTGTCTTCCACCCCACACTAATTAAAAATACAGCTTCCATTGCACCCATCAACCAACGTTTGCATTTAAATCAAAAGCAAATTGGTTCTCTTAAAACAGATGAACCGCACAACGCACAGCAAAGCTTGAAAAAAATAAATAAATAAATAGAAACGTCACTTCCAAGTCATTGGGTAATGTGTCTGTAACTCTACTTATTCACATAGTTTCTAATTGATGGCGAACGCTAAAGTCATGGGAACGGATCCAGAACTAATAACGTCAGGAGACTTACGCACGTTATTTGCGCAAGTCCCCCGACAAGTAACATCGGTGCATACCCGGACCAGATGTTACACAAGCGTAACTTCTAACATACAGAACTCAAACTTCCCTATGTTAGAAGGTACGATGAAGGGGCTGACACTCCAGATACACATGCTGTATCAGAGAAAGGCATGGGAATGAGGGGACGGGGGGTGACCACTTCTGTATTGATCCATGTCCGGACGGACGCAGATCATTGCGTAAAAGTTAAGGTAGGGAACTACTACCGATAGAGTGGAGTAACGGGGTGTGCATTTCCCTCTACCTTGCCGAATTTCAGACCCCGCATGTATGTAAAGCGTGCAGGGATCTGGATCCGGTCCATGATTCCTAAGTTTCAGACTGGAACTCCTATTAGTTGATGCTACGGATAACGCTGCTGCCTTACAGATGTCATACATCTCTCTCCACAAGCAATTTTTAAGGGGAAGCTAAATAGTGGTAAAGTTTCCTTTGCATTTGAGCAGCTGACAGGTTTATCTTCCATACCTGAAGCATATCCAATCATAAAGAGGAGGTACACCAAAAGAAACCGGAATAAATCCTTAAACAGAATCTAGAAATCAGAAGCAGAAATGTTTCTGTTATTAGAAATTCTGGTAACATATTTATATATGTTGCATACTGGTTACTATTGGCTTGTCATTTTAAAACCAATTGTGTATGCAGAATGTAGATGTAACTATATACAGGGTTGTGGTTGCATATACACAGCAAATCTGTCCATATTCTGTAGACTCACCTGCAAACTATTTGTTTTCAGAAAGGAAATATAGAATTATTTTAATGAAATTCAATATCCTAGCAAGATCAATATCACAGTATAAAACTCTTTACTGTAGAGGGAGGGTAAAGTGGAAAAGGAGAAAAGGTGATTCACTAAGCTGCGGGTTTGGAAAAGTGATGTTGCCTATAGCAACCAATCATATTTTAGGTGACATTCTCTATTATGTAAAAAGAAAATGAAAGCCAGAATCTAATTGGTTGCTATAGGCAACATCTCCTCTTTTCGAAGCCCACAGCATAGTAAATCTGGTCCCTAAAGTTGTATTTAAACAAAATATAATCAGTGCTTTCTTGCAACCTACAGATCATCTACCGCAGCGGTTCTCAACCTTTTCTTGGGGAGTGCCAGTTCCCCTTTATGGAATCGTGTAGTTCCACTTTGCATATCACGTAGATACATACCCACAACCCATATATATATGTATTTTCAAGGTTTTTGTTGTTTACATATTTTTGCAGGGAATTTAATGTGCATTTTGCACATATGCAATTGAGCACCTAAGATAATTTATTAATGATGTCCTTGGCCATTTGGTATCAATACCTCCTTACAACCGCGTCAGGTTGCCCTGAATACCACAGGTTGACAACCCCTGATCTACCGGATTACAGATACTTACAGTCGTTATATAGTTATTTCAGCACATGTTTAGTTTAGAAAAAGAAATACTATAGATAGGAAAAGTTGTAGAAACATTTCTAATAATTTCTTAGATGTGTTGATACTATGATGCAAGACCTAAAACTTAGCTAAGAGAACAAATGCTGAATACCGTGAAATGATAAGTTATAATGCAGTCATGCAATTCCTGTGGTGATACATTAGAATCTACCGAGGAGGAAAGGGATCTAGGAGTCATTATTTCCAGTGACTTAAAGGTAGCCAATCAATGTAACAAAGCATTTTTGTTGTTTACATATTTTCGCAGGGAATTTAATGTGCATTTTCCACATATGCAATTTAGCACCTAAGATAATTTATTAATGATGTCCTTGGCCATTTGGTATCATACCTCCTTACAACCGCGTCAGGTTGCCCTGAATACCACTGGTTGACAACCCCTGATCTACCGGATTACAGATACTTACAGTAGTTATGTAGTTATTTCAGCACATGTTTAGTTTAGAAAAAGAAATACTATAGATAGGAAAAGTTGATTGTAGAAACATTTCTAATAATTTCTTAGATGTGTTGATACAATGATGCAAGACCTAAAACTTAGCTAAAATGCTGAATACCGTGAAATGATAAGTTATAATGCAGTCATGCAATTCCTATGGTGATACAAACTCAAAAGAGAATGCAACAATTGCTCAGAGGATAAATGCTGTTGTCAATAGTGTAAACAGATCACACAAGGGTTGTGACCAGCTAGAGGAGGGTGGCATTTTTCAAAAGAAAAGGTGTAATAGAACACGAGGGCATGAATATAAACTGGAGGGTGGTAGATTCAAAGGAAATGTGCGGGAAAAAAATTGCTCAGTATAAATGCTGCTGTTGTCAATAGTGTGAACAGATCACATTTGCCACATGCAGAAAGAACCAAATAGTTATAACACAACATTTATGTGACCAAACGACGCACCATGGTATAATATAGATGTAACTTTAGGGTGTAAGCATAGCAAATATTTAGCTTATAAGTAGAATGTAACCTCACCTTCTGAAGCATAATGCTGTACGTCCCTGTGAGTTTCAAACCTCTGGTGAAATACAATGCATTCATCCACCCCAAAACTAGGGCAAACACCATTACAGCCAGGTAAGCTTCAATACCAGACAGATACAGAGCAGCCGTCACAATGACCAATATGGAATAAATGAAACTGGAGATAAAGAATACACAATGAGAAAGTTAATAAATGCATGCAAAATATCCAAAAGAATACAAATATGTAAAATGATTACATTCCATAAACGTGGTCCAGCAGAACTTACTACAGAAGTTGAAAAGATCCATCTATAAACAAGGAATTTACTCCAGGACATTTTTTCATAAACAGGTCTTTCATCTTAAAAACAAACAAAAACACACACAATTAGTTACGTTTTATTTACTTATTACCTAAAGGGTTTGCTGACCTTTTTTAATTTAGATTATTTAAATAAAAAAACACCAATATGAAGGTCAGCTTAAAAATAAATAACAGGTGTATTGGATATTGCATGACATTTGTTAAAACACATCTTTTAAATGTTATCTCATGATAATGTTGTAGGAGTGACAGGAATGTCCTATTAGAGGAAATACAGCATCACAATGCAATAGATACACTTACATTTGAAAGAAAGAAGAAGACACCAGTAACTAGGGTTATGATTTCTCCGGCTAGTCGAAGGTAATCCACAGTTGTCTTATATGGGTACGGTGGCTGAACAGCGAAAGAGAACACTTTATTACACATGTATATATAAACACACTAATATTGTCTAAGATGCCTTTATGCCTTTGCCTAGGATGCCTTAATGGGTAAGGGAATGAAGATTTGGCCAAGGTGCATCAATATTGAAAACAAATTCCAGTTCCAAGACCATAAGCCATTGCTAAACTAAAGTTAACCATACCAAAATTCAATCTATCCAATTCAAATCTACAAGGATTTTAGTACAACATAAAGTATATTTCAATATTTTATTTGATTCTTGCACTCACTTTGCCTTCCATGGGTCTGTAATAAGCAATTAGCGTAAAGATGATCATGGCAATGAGATACGAGATAACACTGATGTAGAATGAGACGGCGCCAAATTTTCTCCACTTATCTCTCAATAGCTCATTGATGGGTTCAACTGCCAACATTTCATGTCGGTTCTGCATGGATAAAAAATAAAAGAGACAATTTAAAGAAGCACAATATAGAATACTGTAGAATATAAATTAGAAGATTGAATAATCCCAAGTTAGAAATGGGAATTTTTTATTTGCAAGACCTCTTATTACAAGATCATTCTTAGATACTTTCCGTTTG
This sequence comes from Limnodynastes dumerilii, assembly GCA_011038615.1. Lineage (NCBI taxonomy): Eukaryota > Metazoa > Chordata > Amphibia > Anura > Limnodynastidae > Limnodynastes > Limnodynastes dumerilii. The sequence goes on along the minus strand of WWET01000134.1, from coordinate 637,969 downwards.
GGAAAAGATGAGTAAGGACCCCGAGTAAGATTAGAAAACTTTTCCCTTAATGCCCTAAAGCGGTTGCAGTCCCCGGTTAGAAGTTCTCATTTCCGAAATAGGGACATCCAAAAGGTCCTTTTCAGATGTCCCTATTTCGAATACTTACCACTTTCTACTTTTTTTTTCAGAATGGGCGAGTATGCCGTTCGACATACTAACCTATTCTCATTCGGAAATACAGCCGCCGCCAATATCCCTCCACTGCCGCTCTCCCGCCACTATCACCGGAACGAGGTAAAGGTGAGTAACCTCTCCGTGCGGGATAAGGAGGGTTAGGGTCAGGCTTCATGGAAGGGACAATTAGGGTCAGGCTGAGGGAGATGGTGGGTTAGGGTCAGGCTGCCAGGAAGGGAGGGTTAGGGTAATGAGAGGGGAGGGTTAGGGTTAGAATTAGGAAAAGGAGTGGGGGTTTTTTTTACTTAATTTTCGGTGCACCAGAAGCTCGGTGCTCCGTGTATCGATTGCTATGCCTCAAAACGAATTAAAACGGAACTTGGATTACTGAAATGTAATAGACCTTTCCAGGCTGCTGAATGATGAAAGCCCAGATGTGCAATTTTTTAGAGTAGCATTTACTTAGGACATGACCTTAAACAATTACATTTTGAACTGGATAATCCTTTAAAAACAGAGAAAGGGCTAGATTTAATAAGCTGTGGAAAAGTGGAGATGTTGCCCATAGCTCTAGCTAGCTAGATTCTAGCTCTCACTCTCCTATTACATACTAGAGAATGTCAGCTAGAATCTGATTGGTTGCTATGAGCAACATCTCTATTTTTCCTTTTCATCAGTTTAGTAAATCTAGCCCTAAGTGTTTTGTTTGTCATATTACAATGTGTGCTCTCTTCTCTTATATATTATATTCAGGTCAGGAGAAATTATATCCTCCTCTCACCTCAACCTTGCTATTGTAAACTAGGATTTCCAGCACAGAAACCTCTTCCCCACAGGTGTCCAAAGATGATAAGTCATAGAGAGAGGAGTAAACAGGGCCATACGCCCAGTCCCGGAATTTACGAGACAAGTGCCTGGCATCTTCATCTTTTATCTCTAGCCGAATAATGTGCTGAAATATCTGAAACACAACAAAACACAAACATATTTATTATACTGGGAATACTCAAAACAAACAGCTTAATCTCATTGCTGGGTGCGTTAATGGGTACTTTAAAAGGTACCAGCATAGTCTACGGAGCTTTCCATTTCTAGCAAAAACTTTTCAACACGTCTCCAGTTACTTAATATTAAAGTTCTCATTGATTGTTTAAAAAGACATGATTTGCTGTCAATTCTGCTATCAGACAATACCATTGCAATCATATCAATGAATTAAAACACAACAAGATTTAATTAAATGTTAATACATTATGAATTTACAGAAGCTTCTCAGAAGCTTGAAATCGATGACTGAAGTGCTGTGAACAAACTGAATTGTCTTTAAGATTGTACATGTGTGTCAAAAATAGATGATTCGAAATGTAGAAGATACAAAGTCCTATGTGTAAAACTCCCATTGATTTGTCTATGTATAAATTGTGAATTCTGCTTCCAATGTTGCCAGAATCTAGAGAGTTTGTGGAATTCTCTGTAAATTCACCAGAGGGCAGTAGAATCCCAATCTTGAAAAAAAGGGCCTTTCTTCTGTTTCCTAAAGCCCTGCATTCAGACACTAGGGACCAGATACAGAAATTGAAAATAATACGCCTTTCAGATCACCACTAAAAACCAGGGTTTTTGGTGGTGATCTGAGAGGTACTGGTGGCCTGGTCTGGCTCTAATAACCTAGGACTCAGACACATCAAAAAAGAAGGGTGTCCGACCCCAGTAAGCGGTGATGTTAAAGGTGCTGACCTGGGTTTTTCAACACAGGTCTCACCGAATATACCTGATTGGATAGATCTGTTTAGGGCAACACGGTGGTTCAGCGAGTAGCAATTATGTCTTACAGCATTGAGCCATTGTTAATAAATATTGTTGCTATGCAACAGTAAACAAGTCCCTCCCCATCAGTCAAGCACAGCCCCTTCACATTGTCAGGGCAGACCTGGGACCCAGAATTTCCCAGGTCTACCATGCTGAACTTCACAGGGTAAAAAACCCAGCTTATTGCAGGGGCCGAGATGTGAAACCTGTATAAGAGAGGAAAGTTACTCCTGGGAAAAACCATGTTGATTTCAGAGGAGTCATATTTCATCTGTTGCACATAATATTAGTGTTGCACTGCTTCTTAGGTGAGTATTTTTAAGGAAAAGAGTCCGTATAATTAATGTTTAGGTACGTAGGTTTACCACGTGCGGTCTTTAAAGACCATAGTTTTTTAAGAAAGAGTAGTCATGCCTGGGCAGCCTCTTGGGAAGATAGTTTTAAGTGGGTGGGGGTACCGATGTAGATTGGGCTGGGAGGGAGGGCTGGTCATTCTCTATACGTATTTTTCCGCTTGGGAATGGAACATAAGCAAGGGTATTTAAGGTAGCCAAAGGCTCTTGTAAGTGCCACTAGGCATCTAAAAACGGGGCGGAGAAGTGGACCGGAGACGTAGGTGCAGATATATATATGTATGTATCCGCACCTATGGATCTCACACTTAAGTGTGAAACCGGTCCTAGGACACAAGTCATCTATCATAATCCAAGTCCACATCAGCTGGTGTTTAAATATACCATATTGAATACTATCAAATAAAACTATTTAATTTACCACAACTGCTAAAAAGAGTTTAAGTACAGACACATTTTCATCAATTTACTAAAAAAAAAAAAAAAAAAAACATTTTCAACAAATTTACAAAAAAAAAAAAAAAAAAAGATTCAGGATGTCATCTCACTCTTATCTAAGGTATAATTAAGGTTTTTTTTAAGCAGTATTATAGGATATATAATGTAATTGGTTCAGAACGTGTAAATGGTCACATTGGTATTTATCTCCTCTGCGCTATTGGGGATTATCCTCTTCTCTGCCTCAGGCTTTCTTCTTGCCTACACTGTCACTAAACGAATCACATAAAAGGACGAGTCAGTGCTTCCCACATGATCAACACCTTGAGAAGCGAGGATTATAGTAATCAATCTGCTCCATCACAGAACATTTCACAACTCCACACATCACAAACAGGCAGAACATGAAAAATGAATACAATAATAAAGTTGCTCGCTGCCAAATGCACTAGAAGATTAAGACTGAAAATAAAAATGTGTGACAAACAGTGGATTAAAAGAGGTTTATATACAATATATAGCTATCACACTTTATTTGACTTCAGAACAAGTGATAGTATACAGGACAATCTAGTTTTGTGCAATAGGGTGGCCTGAACTGTGGATACCATAATGGGTCTTTGAGCACAAGGAGACAAAAACTCTCATAACTACAACATATATACAGAATATACAGAAGTGTAACGGAGATTCATGAAACATAAGTGCTTATTAAATGTTTTTCATGAGGAAAGAGTTCTTGGAAGTTAATGGAAACTTACAAAACACTTCTAGAATTCTGGAACTACTTACTCCGATTTTACCGATTTTAGCCGCCATCATAAGGGGGGAAATACCATCATTGTTCATTAGAGCCTCCAGGCTACAGTCAGGATACAGTTTGGCACATTTTATAACCAGTAGATCATACATCTTGGTAACAAATTTGGTATTCTCTCGTGTGTTGTCGGCAATAGCAACCAATGCATGAAGGACAGTATTGCCCCTGGAGTCCTGGCGACGCAGGTCTGCTTTCTTATGGGCATTCTCTGTCAGGTAGTGCACAATGTCAGGTTGGTTGGTACAAGCTGCGAGAGATAGAGGGAGCTCACCTAGGGCAGAAAGCACAAGTCGATTTGATAAAACAGCAAAAGCCACAATGGCTGTATCTATATAATCACATAATATCAGAGATCGTGTTATAGTTCTGCGCACTGTACGGTGCAAAACTAATATCTGGACATACACAAAGAGAAAAAAATTCTACCAGTAACAAATGCATCATTTTACTTAATTCATAAATTGTTGTTTGGCTCCTTCATTATTAACAATGGTATATGTAACAATATATGCGTGCAGCTTAGGTGTCATCAAACCGCTGCTGTGGTAACCCTGCAAACTGCATCACAAGCTACTTGCCCAGGGGACAGCATACAGGTGTAGTAAATGACAGCTAAACATCAGCTCTGAGTAATTAGAATAGAGGACATAATATTGAGACATATAGAATATGTACGGTGATGGCTAAATAAGTCCGAAAGTTCTATTAAGCACTAGTATCATAAGTATATGAATTTCTGTGTTGACAGATTTTATAT
>WWET01000134.1:605745-618306 GCA_011038615.1 Limnodynastes dumerilii | reverse complement strand
TTCCTGCATGCAGATTTGATCTCTGTGCGTCTAGGATACGGAATCGTACAGTAAAGGGTTTCTGTACAATTTAAATACCATCTTCCCCCACCATGCGTATCTTGTAAACGTGGTGAGTGGTCCCGTCCTTCACATAGAATTCTGCATTGGACAGATGCATGTCAATGCACAATTCCTTGCACTGTGCATGCATAGCATACACTGACAGGCGACTAACGGGTTATAAATATTGAAGTTCAGATTCAATAGTTAAATGCACACCTCTTATACAACATAAAAAAACCTCTAGCCACTGAAATACAAATACACTTCTTGCGCAAGACAAATTTTAGCTAGCATTCTTTTTATGTCAAAGTTCAAGGACCAATTATACTTTTTCTAATGAGAATCTGTAGTTTCAAGTAGCCTCAAATGGGGAGAAAGACCATGGTCCGAATTCACACTACCGGACATATTGCATAGATGTCTGGTAGTGTGAATCCGGCCCTATGTCCTCACCTTACCTCCCAAGCATTCATTATACTTTTCACTCCACCCTAGCCACTCAAGTAACCTAACAGATTGTAGGAGTGTTAAGATAAGTTACTTTTTTGAAGTCTGTGTTTAAAAGATATCCCAAAAAATAAAATAAAAATTCTGGAAGTTCTAAGACTTAGGACTGGAACCACTGTGCTGATAGCACAGAGCGCAATCGTCAGCAGCGATTCAATGCCAGATCCCCACTGGATTCAGACATCTGCGTGCAAGGAATTCCGCCAACAGACCCCTACCTTAAAACTTCATCTGCATTCTCACATGAAATAAGGATGCATTGGAATAGTAAAGAAAAAAGGGAAAAGTCCAGAAAGTCCTGGGTTGAAGCACTAGTCAATCCTACTGTCCCAGAAGATCCTACAACCTCCAGAGGTGCAAATTGCGTAAAGAAAGAGGATGTTAGGACACACCAAGTGCTTGCAAAGTAAAATAAATGTTCAAAAAGGCTAGAGGTTTGAACACCACCGTTTCTATCCTCCTTCCCTTCGTAGGAAATCCAAACCTCCACGAAGGCGCGGTGATACACCCTTTCACAAAATGGGCTGACATGGGCATCCGTCAGGTTTATAACATTTGCAATAATTCCTACCATCCATATATTTCCAGGAAGCTATAGCCAAATATGCTATCTCAGCTACCAGGGTTTTCAATACACCCAAGTGCTCTATTACACACAATCAGTCCTACGCTTGCTGTCGCAACAAGACATCACAAATACTCTCGACTCTTAAGCTCTCAAAGGTACTTAAGCCGAACACCAATCTAAAGTGTGTAAATAACTGGCTTGTTCATATTCCCAATTTTACATCAGACATTCTACTCTCATTTACAGTATGCCTGAAAACCCAGCCAGCTAGTTCCTATCAAGAGATGGCCTATAAAATACTACATCAATCATACCTCTCTTCCAAGAGATGGTGCCAGATTGGCCTCTCCTCAGAAGATACTTGACTTAAGTGTCATGCTCCCAATGCAGATCTATTTCATTGTCTGTGGCTGTGTCAACCTATCCAAGCTTTCTGGAATGACCTAGCATCCCATGGTAGCAATATACTAGGCAAACGTCTTGTTCCCTAACCTCAGTGCACTGTGTTTAGGCACCTTGCTGGCCAATCGGGGATCCCTACTGAGAATACAAAATTTTCCTCTATATTGGTCGCTGTGGGGAAAAATGCAATTCTACAAAACGGAATATCTGACACAAAATCAACACCGGAGCTATCCATATCTAGACTCCTTTCCCTATTCAATATGGATTGACTGGAAACCTTATCAGACAAGGAAATATTAACAGCAGGAGCCAGATTTACTAAACTCCAACTTTGGAAAAGTGGAGATGTTGCCTATAGCAACCAATCAGATTATAGCTCTCACTTTCCTATTACATACTAGAGAATGTCAGTTAAAATCTGATTGGTTGGGCAACATCTTTACTTTTTCAAACCCGCAGCTTAGTAAATCTGGCCCCAGGTCTGTTTTAATACTTGGTCCATATATTCAATCACTCCCACCACACAATCTCTCCTTAAATGTTTTCAAACAACGTCCTGGTATTCCTACCAACTCCTGGCTAATAACACACCTATTACCATACAATCACAACCAACATGACTCCTTCCTTGCCCACGTCACACTTGCTCACATACCACATACACCCCTCCTAACCTACACCTATCACTCATGTACATGTGCCTGCTGGATCTAATAGTCACACACAGAATTACACATCTGGGACAGACAGTTACATTTCTGGTCTCTGTTTACAGACTTTTGTCAATACTCTAACATTGTAAAGAGCTTGGCAATTTCTCTTTCCATTTTACTGTTGTACCAAACCTTATTATTTATTATTTATATTACACAGACATATGTATGTTCAATAATATAGAGTGGTACCTTTCAAAGATTTCCATTATGCATGATGAATACATGAATATCATTCCTGGAAATGTATAGTTCACTTTTCCAGCACTCAGTGCAGGATAGGGCCCTTCACATCCTCTCTCTTTATAGAAGGAAATCTGATTAGTACCAAGTTCTGTATTTTTTTTATTGATAGAGATCCCACTCATTCCTAGCATTTGTAAATTACTCCCCCACAGAATCTCACATTAAGCTATTCAAAAGTAACATAAGCTTGAAGAGTCCTATCCCGTAAACCACTGTCATTTCAGTTCTGACCAAGTACACTGGCAAAGTATATTTTTTTTATCTTCACTGAGCTCCCATAAATTTATTTAAAAAGTTACATGCCATAACTAGAAGCTCAAACTGTAAATAACGAACCTATTTGTTAAGGAGTATACACAAATTATACGCTGCTTAGTATTTTACCCATGTTACATGCATGTGTATGTACACACGTGTGCATGTATTAATGAGCCCTGGTAAGAAGTAGTAAAAAAATTTTTAATAGACATAACACAAAGGAAAATACCACACAATTATGCAGCTGGTTTTAAAAGATTTACTTACAACTAGCTTAATTGGTTTTACTAAACGTTGTCTTTACACATTAACAAATGTCAAGGTCTTTACAATGGCATTCTGCACCAACACATTTATTTTATCAAATAAAAAATTAGATTGACTACATTGATGTAATACAGACTCAAGGTCTATCTTGATAGAAAAGAAAAAAAATCCTATTTGTCTTGTTTTTTTGTAAACATACTCAGATGCACAGCCCTGAAAATTAATTAACAACTACAACCCTGCTCTCTAGCAAATCTACAATACATTGGTAGTGACTGCTATACATAGAACAGTTATACCCCATTCACACTGAGCCAAAAACACAGGATATTGCCAGGGCAAGCCAGTGTGAACAGGTGCGCCTGCTGCTACCTGGGTCTACTGACCCGGGACATTTGAAGGGTCATTATCAGGTCCGACCCATGTAGCCACCAGTGTGAACGGTGCCACCTGGGTTTTTCAACCTGGGTCTCACTAAAATAAACTGATTGGGGCTAAAATAAAAATGTTAACTTTAAAAAAAAAAAATTTTATAAAATGTTTTTTTTAAATATATAAAAACCATTAGCATAATAAAAAACAGAAAATGAAAAAATAGAAAACAGGACTTACCTGTCCGTGCGACGTGGCTGACTCCAGGTCCGGTATGAACACACTGTGCATGCGCTGTGTTTTTTCATGCCAGGACCTAAAATTTTGTAAGTGCCGAAATGGAGGTCCTGTGCATGCATCGCATGAATGAGAAGTCCTGAGAGGACCCGGAGGATCATCGTGGGACCTTGCAGGAGAGGTGAGTAGTTGTAAATAGTATAGAGCATAGAATAGAATAGCAGTATAGAGCCCAGAGTCCCGGGTTAGGTCCGTTCAGTGTGAACGGGCCTGACCCAGGAATTTCCCGTGTCTAAGCAGAAGTGGTAACAGGGTCTGAGGAGTTGGGCCCCGACAATAACCTGGGTCGATAATCCCAGGATATTGCAGGGGCGGCAGTGTGAACATTGTTTTAAATGGGAGTCTACATAAGTAATACTAAGTAAACAACCACTGCATTTAACTACAAAACTCCATCCAGTTTTTCTCTCAGTGAAATCACTCTCTAAAGGGCTGATTCTATTCCCCGCGATGTAGCTGCGGGCGCAATGTTGCCTAATCTGCGTATAGTCTGGCTACAATTTTTACTTTCTGTTATGCTATTTGAGTAATTCCACTACCCAAAGTCAAAATTCCTGTCCAAATTATTTTCCCTATTAAACCCTTTATGGGCCCATAAAAAAAACCTAATCAATTGTTCAGCAACATAGGGATGCTGTAAACATCACTGCGATAATGAAGACAACAGCAAGTTTTTTTAACGTATCAATAGTAAAAATTATTTTGTTCTAGTTTTAATTACACCCCACCCTGAAACTCCTAATTCAGCTCTAAATACACCCTTGTAGTGGTACACTACAGGTCAAAGCAAGTTCAGTTGTTGTAGTATTCCTAGCAATAGCATACCCACGGCTGCCAGGGCATGCCGGCACATAGGAAATCACAAGCACCAACATGCCCTGACACCCATGGCCCACTGTGGCCTGTAGTGCCCCCACACAATATATGGGTCAGCTCGATAAAATAAATAAATAAATAATTGCATACTTACCATTATCAGAAACTTCATCTGTAAGGGTTTAGCCCAGGGATGGCCAAGCTCGGGCCTCATGAGCTACCAACGGTCCAGGTCTTCCAGGTCTCCTTGTTGGGGCACAGGTGTCTTCATTACGGACTGATACATTCTCAAAGGTCTACAGGTGGTAGTGATTATCTCAGCTCTGACTATCTGAGGAGACCTGGAAAACATGGACCGTTGGTAGCTCATGAGGCCTGAGCTTGGCCACCCCTGGTTTAGCCTTTCAAGCTTTTAATCCAAAAGGAATTGTATTGGCAAAATAAAAAAACCTTTTAGATGCTGCTAACAGGTCCTGCTTCCAAGACTTCCCACCGCAAAATGAAAAATCTGCTGGCCTATTTATAATCTGGGCCAGGGTCTGTCACTTCCCCCTCCTGTCTCTCAGACCTGCAGACCAAAGTTCAGATTAGTTTGCCAGAGCAAACTATCATACAACCGACAATAAATTATGTCCGAGGCAGTGGTCATGATCCTGACAAGAACGTACGCACGATTTTCCACTGTGCGTGCTCAGAATATATGTACATGCAATTACTTATGATCTATACCTAAGCAGTGATCACTGTAAGACCGCTGAGGGGTGTTTCATGGAAGAGAAGGCATGGATGCACGTAGTCAATGTCATTAAAAGTGCGTTTCCCCCCCTTTCTCCACAAAATGGTGGTGAGGAGGCATGTAGTCAAATTACATTAAACTGCTGAAATATGTGACTTTCCAAGAGAACTGAAAATGGCATGGATTTGTACTATTCCCATAAATACAAGTGTACATTTTCTTTTGTTGGATACATTTTATTATATGATCTCATTCTGAGGTTATTATTATGTCAACAATAGAGAATGCTTGCACAGGAAGACTTTCCAAAACAGGAAGTGGGTGTAACTTTTTTTAATGAAATAGGTGAACATGTGCAGTACCAACTCACAGCTGACTTACGCACCTAGTGTGCGCAAGTCAGCTGATTCTCTTACATCTGGTTCCGGCCCTACAACATTGTAGATCCTTTCTGATATGGTGGAAAATACTGTTTTATAGAGTATTACACATGCTGTTTTAAGGAAAACTAAAACTGAACATACAGCATATTTTATTTACTTACTCTGCGAGTATCTTCTTTCGTCTGCGACGATTTTCTGTAGGATGATGATGATAAGTCCCATAATCAAACAAAGAGTCCATGGGTGCCTTTTTTGGTGCTGGTACCACTGATGACTCATAGATGGTGGACTCTAAAAGATCCATTGGGTTTCCAATGCCCTTCTTGAATGCACCTTGAAATCTAATACGGAGGTTCTGCTTGCCATCTGCAGGAGCATGTGGGGTCCGGGTCACTTCAGTAGGTATTGGCCCCTCCTCATTCTCAAACAGGTTGGCCAAGGAAGATAGGGGAAAAGTGTCATTATGTGTTGAGCCATCGTCTCCTTGGTTCTCATCGATATCTAAAGAGGCAGTTTGCCTCGGGAGGTGTGAGGAGTCTGTCATGCTTTACTCTGATTTCCTGAAACAGAAAATTAGAAAATGAGTTATATATTGAAGAAATCATAACTTTATTACTCAAAAATGGTAACTTTAGAACAACTACTGGTAGGTGGCTTATTTGTTTTTAGTCTACATTCTGTGAAGTCAATGGATGCTTTTCATCATCTCTAGGCAGTCCCACAACAAGCGTAAACTATTTTTAAACAAGTTATTATTATACCATTTTCTTTAAAGTTTTGCCTAGAGCTGAACAAAGTCAGCAACAACTAACTCATTAGATCTCAAAATATCTCAGTAATTGCAAAATGTTAGAGTAGTAACGGCATCAGAACACCAGAACAGAAGTATAATTTCAGCTGATTATGTGATAGCAATAGGTACGCTATTTTGTATGGATATGTAAATTGAAAGGTGTGTCTTTTACTCTTGGGTCCATTCCAGTAGAATACACTCACATCACACCTTAGGACGGATTCTCTTTTTTGTATATACACTGTAGCGAAAAAGGTTTTCTTGATTTCTTCGTTTTTTGCATATTTGTCGCAATTGGTTGTTTTATAGTTTTAAGCAAAATGAAATGCTAGACAAGTACCACTTGAGTTAACACAAAACACATTTTAAAAAGTTATTTAAAAATATATACGTTTTCGACACCATATGTCCTTGTGTAAAATAAAAATTGCCCCTTTAGTTACTAATCCAACCAAATAAACTAATTAAATAGATAATTGAGTTCGATTAGACTAGACACAATTAGGCTTTATTATTGCTTGTCTCCTAAGTTTTCAGCAATAAGAAGTTGGCTAAAAGGTGTCTACAAGCAGAAGAAATCAGAAAAAAAAATTAATTGAAATATTTCAGTCTGGAAAGGATTATAAAACCCTCTCTATGGCTCTGGGATGCCAGCAAACCACAGTGAAAGCTATTCTCTCCAATGGATGAAACTTGGAAAAGCAATGAATCTTCTGGGGAGTGTCTGGTCAAACAACATACCTACAAGACAGCATTGACGACTCTTCCAGGAAGTAAAAAAAAACCAAAAAAAAAAACCAAACATCTAAGAAACTAAAAGCTTCATTCGCCTCACGTCACTTAACGGTGGTGTTCCTGATTCCACCACAATGTAAATTGTGATTTAACTGATCCAACATAGTACATTTGTGAGAGTTGCAAAACACTACTAACCAAGAATAACAAACACTCATCTCACATTTGCCAAAAAAGATTGATTACCTTTGACCCATTTAAGCGAATGATCCATGGACTGATGAGTCAAATATTGAGCTTACTAGAAGTGTTCTGTTACATCTTGTGTAATATACAACATTCCAAATAAAATAATAAAGAACATTACACCAACAATCAAACAAGTTGGAGATATCATCATGGTGTAGGATTTGCCTCAGGATCTTGGCAACTTGCCATAATTAAAAACAGAATGGAAATTGCTCAATCAATTTATAAGTATATGTTAAATAGGTGCGTGAAAGGCAGGGGGTTAATCTGCTTGCCACAGAAACAAAAGGAAAGAAAAGCCCCAGCACACTGCCATAAACCAGTAACAAACTCTACTGTTCTATCTGTAAAATAAAACACAGAAATGTTCGTTACACATATTTGATCAAATATGGGATAAGCCACCAGCCACCGTCAAGGCCTTTCTGTATATGGTGGTCCTAAAACTAAAATTGAGTCCCCCAATGTTGGGTCCCATATATATGTTTATAAATTGAGAGCAGTTGCTGAGAGGGAGAGCTGTTTCACAGCAGCCATTTTTGGAGACTTTAAGGGGTGTCTCCTGGGTAAGTTGGCTCTCAATTTATAAACATATATATGGGACCCAATACTGGGACTCTCAATTTTAGAGTTAGGACCACCATATACAGAAAGGCCTTGACGGTGGCTGGTGGCTTATCCCATATTTGTTCAAATATGTGTAACGAACATTTCTGTGTTTTATTTTACAGATAGAACATTAGAGTTTGTTACTGGTTTATGGCAACTTGCCATAATTGCAAGAAAACAGAGAGAATGTCCTTTTATCAGACCTTCGTCTGAAGCACAATAGGGTTAATCAACAAGACAACAACAATCCATTTCTAAAGCTGGCCATACACTAGAGTGATTATCGGCCCAAACACCCAATTATCGAGTGATCGGGCCAAAATTCGCTCTAGTTAATGGCCAAGATCAATTTTTAAAATGTCCAATAAACTCACCAGAAACGCTCTGGTACGATTATTGGATTTTTAAACATGCTAGCGCCCATAGATCTGCAGCAGCGGCTATTGCAGGGAATAGTACAGAGGGGGACCAGCCGAACCCGCGCTGTGTGAAGCGCGGTTTTGACTGATCTGTACTACTCCCTGCAATAGACTCTGCTGCAGATCTATGCACTATGCTGCTCTGACAACTTTGAAGGTAGACTTCAAAGCTGTCAGAGCAGCTTTGTACATAGCTCTGCAGCAGCGCCATAGAGAGCGCTGCCTCCCCCCTCCCCATCTTCTACTAGGATTATCGGATTCGCCTCCCCCCTCCCCTCTTCTGCTAGGATTATCGGTCCCAGCAGAGGTGGTGTATGGTGCCGATAACAGGTCATTTCCCTAGCGGGAAATCGTCCTGTTTATCGGCTCACCCCCTGCTGGGACTGATAATCTTCCTAGTGTATCCCCAGCTTAAATCTCTCAAAGACACAAAATTTTAATTTTGCAGTGGTCTAATCAACGTCCTGACAATCTAATAGAGACACCAGGGCAGGACCTTAAACAGACAGTTCATGCTCAAAAACTGGTATAACATGAAAGACTAATCTCCAGTTCTGGGTATAATTACTTCAGTAAAAGGTGGCATAGTCAGTTAAAATTAATGGGATGACCATTTAAAACTGTATTTTGTGTTAACTCGGGTTCTTGACAAGTGTCACAAATATGCAAAAAGGCAAAAAAAAAAAAAGAAACACAACAAAAAAGCAAGGGGGCAAAAAACTTTGAACACCACTGTATTTCACTCATAAACGGCTTTGTACTATTTACATAAACATTTACATCTGTCATCTATGTATGTGAATGTTATCTAAATAAAGAGATCTAAGTAACTACTGGTAGATTGCTCTGCAATAGCTTGTTTGTTATTACATTACAAAATCTCCATTGTTTAGAGGAACCAGGGTTATGTCTGAACAGCTATTTCCATTTAACTGCTGTTTACATTTCAGTTTTCATGTGTCACTGAAGTTTGTTCATAATCAGCTATAGATTTTGTTGTATATTTTAAGGTGATAGATGGAACTTTCTAAGAGAGTCCTTTCAACTAAATAAATATCAAATAACCATGTCATAAACTCATTGGACTGGATTCAGACTTAAGCTGGACATGCACTAGGCAGATAATCGATCCCAGCGGGTGGTGGTCTGATAAACAAGACGATTTTCCCCTGAGAAAAGGTCCCAATATCGGCACGATACACTTCTGCTCGGAAAATCTATTGGCTGACTGCAAAAACTATTTTTGTGAATGAGAAAGATAGTGTGAGAGGTTCTGCAGCATGCTGCAGAACCTCTCACAGTGACATTCTGTACACGGTGTCCTCTCTCCCTCTGTTGGGTCCACCGTCCCTCTGTTGGGTCCACCGTCCCTCTGTTGGGTCCACCGTCAGAATCTCATGCTGCAGTGCTGTCATAGTAGACTCAACAGAGGAATAGAGGACACAATGTCCTCTCTTTCTCGCTCTCTCTCTCTCTGTATACACTACAAAAAAAATCGTGAGCTTTTTTCCAATCTAAATTAAACATGTTTAAAAAATCGAATAATCATATTAGAGCGTTTCTTTATTTGACATTTTAAAAATGTATTCTGGCCACTAACTAAAGCAATTATTTGCCTGATCACCTGATAATTGGATGATCAGGCCAATAATCACTCCAGTGTATGGCCAGCTTTAAGTAAAATGCGTTGATCCAGATTTAAAAGAAGATTCTGTATGTAGATTCTGCAATGGAGGCATAATACCGCACACTGGAGAAAAGGGACCTTCCGCTGCATGAGGATAGTAGATCCATGCTCTGGACCCTACCTTAAATATTCCATATGCGTGTTTCATACACATGGTGGGAGGCCCCCCTTTGTGGAGGCCGATTTCCACATGGAACGCAGAATAAGGTGGCTTTTTACTTGCATTTTGCACTTTCATTACAGATCTAGATCAACGGGATTCTGCATACTGTAATAGAAGTGCTTATGATAGCATGTACGTAGGGTGAGGGGAGAGAGGTATGGTAGTTGTACAGTAATTCAGCCTTTACGTACTATCTAGGCTTACGCACATTCCAAATTTACATGGGGACATTGCAGATGTTTTAGGTAGGGTCACCTATTCCCAAGTCCGTGTGAACAAGGGAAGTGGTTTCCTCTTGGAGTTAGGATCCTGTATGGATACAGTGGAGGTTTGGATCCTGCCCATACTACATTCAAATTTCAGGTGTGCACCAACAGTCTCACCAACATTTACAGCTTGGCAAACTTGTATATTTGCACCACAGAATGTGGTTAAGTGAATCATCTGAAGAACATACTAATAATGAATACTGGATTGATAACAGATACACTGCAAAACAGTATGGTCATATTGTATCTATCCAGCAGTAAAGTTTTCATGTGTACATTAGACACATTTGTCATCAGCTTTAGCTTTATTTGTAACACTGGAGAATCTACGATTACCAAAGTGTAGCATGAGCTTGCTATGAAAAAAAACCCTGTGTATGAACTGCAACTGCTGAGATTCACCTCACACAAAAACACCAAAATGTTATGTTTTGGACCACAGGCAAGGATTCAGGGTCATGCTGTCTTTGCAAGGTCTACTCATTAAAGAGTATACAATAAGCCACTGGCCAATTTTTTTTTCCTGATGTGGTTAGGAGAAGAGACTAAATACAGCTCAAAACAACTCCCTCTTTTATACTCACTATAAATATCCTTAAACATGTTATTTTGTAGGAACATACAACTACATTTAAAACAATTTAAAAGACACTTAACTAAATCACAGGCATTCATACAGAGATCTATTATGGTACAGCATGTTACATAGGATTAAACAAAAACTACATAACTACTGGTTGTCACTTTAACGATAGCAGTACCAGCTGACCAGTGTCTGTGTGTATGGCCCACATTATTCTTACACAGCTGTATGCAAGTCACTTCAAGCATATGTACATAAGTATGCTAATTTCATATGCAGGTTTACACTTGTATCTAACTGTGAAACAAATCCAGAGTTTCTTGTTAATACTGTAATATTGCCACAACATTTTCACATGACTAATCATGTTGTGGTTATGATTCCTGAACATAAGCCTAGAAAGACACACTCAAAAAAAATCAAAGAACATAGTCTACAGACTAGGGGGGATTCAGAGGGGGAGGGAGATTGCCCCTATGGGTACAGAAAGGCAGAGCCCTATAAGCAGGACTATGCTGTTGAGTATGCATGCGAGAAATAAGGAGTGAATCTATTAAAGTTTCACTGCCTTGAGGTATGTGGAGTAATGTTTATTAGATAAAAAGGACAGAATCCAGAGCTCCCCTCGTTTGTAAGGAATTCTCACACAGACCCCTTAAGACGTCTGTGCAATTCTCATGTATAATGGTGACGGATTAGATATTTGGGAGACTCCCTGAATTTGGACAGTTCTCCCCTGAGGGCAGGCAAATGTTCTGCCTGTCATTACAGCAATTCTTAGTGTTAGGAGGGATGACGTGATTTTCATCATCAAGCCCCGCCCACCCCCAGGAACACTGTAAATTGCAGTAGTGAACTTCTGAAGGATGTGACCCTTAAAATGTATCAGGCTGCCTATTATAAACTAAACATGCAATGGGTTAAATAAAACTGAATGCATACTCATAATAAGCCAGCCAAGCACAGAAAACATTCATTATGGGTAGTGTTTATCTGTGACATGTCCTACTGAATCAAATTGTTTTTATGTGTGTAGTCCATATTTCATGTCCATTTACTTATACTGATTGCATACCATCAAATTGCAAGACAGAAATTAAAAGTGCAGAAAAATAATAATAATTCCAATACAGGTTGTCTGAAGATGATTTCTATAAAAACTTGCATAAAAGATCCATGCCAATCACCAAGGAATATTGCAAATTGTGCTTTGTAGCCACTGTTTAGACTTAATAACTATACACTAATGGAAAGCCCTGATCTCTTTGAATATTTGGATAGTTATTATTCTTAAGTATAGTATACAGCATATATGCAAACATATGGTTCATGTTTGCTTACATGCAAGTGCTAACTCATTCTAAGAAGTAGATGGAGAGACAGAGACTGTTGGCTAAAAAGTACACCAGCCACATTTGAAGTAAAAACAATGCATTTGGGA
>WWET01000134.1:590626-600678 GCA_011038615.1 Limnodynastes dumerilii | reverse complement strand
AAATAATATGTTGATAGGGCTGTTCGCTCACAGCCAGTTCTGAACTGGCTGGGATATCGATTGCTTATGCCTAGATGAGGCATAGCAATTGATCCTCGGAGCACAGAACACAGTGCTCCAAAAGGTAAGTAAATATTCTGCCCCCAACCCTAAGTCCCCCCCCCTAGAAGCCTAACCCTAAGTCTCCCCCACGCAGCCTAACCCTAAGTCCCCAGAGAGGGATACTCACCTCGCGCCGGTGGTGGCACATCCGAAAAATGAATGGGTGAGTTTGCAAAATGCATACTCACCTACCCATAAAAAATATTTTCTAAAACTACTTCTGCACAGTTGGCTATTACATCGTAGAGAAAGGGCTGGGTTTAGCCCCTACATACGATGGTCTTATTCACACATTTACCCTTACACGTGGACAACAAAAGGTATGGTTATGGACACATAAGTGACCTCATTCCGTGTATAAGTGATCCAGTCCAATGTCTTCATCATCTCCATTGTTTATCAATGCACCAGTTGCAAAAGGAGAGCGAGCATAAAAATGTGCTATAATTATATAAATATAGATTTACTGCACTTTATCCAAGCTGATCCATTCCTCTTGCCATAAGGAAACACACTTTAAATAATATAAATAAAAGGATTAATTTGTGTAATACATACTGTACTTAATTACGGGGTTGAGGCATAACCAGTGACAACCAGTGACTGGCTGAGATGAATTATCTGGCTAGAAAAGTACAATTCAATGTTACAGACACGGGAAGGTGGTCAAATGAAACAATCTACTCAATGCGCTAATAAAACCTGAGCAGAAAGGAAAATCATGAAAAGACAACGAAAGACAAAAGAGGTCAGAAGATCAAAGGTTTTACAGCAGGTAAGAAAAGGACATTTACAATGCACACGATGGTGGCTATTAGCAGCTTTACAAAATGCAGAGGCCACTTTTTCATGGTCTGTAATGGATAGTTGGGACAATATTAAATACTGCATCCACTAGTTATAGTTATAGTTGTCTCTCTGCTATTGTCACTTGCACTTTGCAGTCCACACTTAGATATGTAGATTACGTAAAAAAATGACTACGCATGCGCAGTATACAATTTTGGTAAACACCGGAACGTATATGCAATACGCCCGGTGGTCGAATACGGCCCTTAATGAGAAATATGTTTTTTTATGCAAGGTCGACGTTATAGAGGAAAGGTGGAGGCCGTGTACCTTAGTAACAGGCTATACTGTTTATTTTTTTTTTGTAAAATGATCGCTGATTTTCCCCTTCCCCCTTTTCTAATAGCAAAACTTCATCTAGTTATTGAATGCCACTTGCAAAATGTTCACTCATCCATAATGTAAAGACAAGATTTTATATTCCAGATAGTCACAAAGTCATTGGCCTATCGGGAGATAACTCAGCAAGCCCTATGGTCAATCCACCAATGCAAATGACGTAAAATTACAAACGTAACATGAACACAATCAGCACATGAAATGCGAAGTCCAAGGAGGTAGATAAACTCGAGAAAAAATAGATCGGCCCAATTCTATTTGGCCTGATTATTCTGACAACCCCCACTTAAATTTAGGCTATCATCTCAATGCGGGTTATGAGCAGCCTAGTTGACATGGGTCACATCACCACACCCCAAGCTATAATAAAATGGTGAACAGAAATACAAATCCCTAAGAGAAATTGCAAAAACCCTCGCTATTAATTTTGTAGCCATTGTAATTACTATTTCTAAAACAACTTAATGGTAGTGTAGATGATTGTGTTGTAATATCACTTACAGTAATTTCACAATTTGACATAGTATAATGGATGGATGTGTATTTTGAAGAACATAAATGGGTAAATATTAATTATTTCCTAATCTGTTGAATGATTGCCTATATATCATAATTTTACGTATGTATTGCTAAATTAATATATAATCAAACCAATCAAAGTCACCATTGCCACATTTACAAAGACATTATGTGCATATGCTGCAGATCCATCAAATGCATGCCCATTCTGCTTTACTATCAGCCACCTTAGAAATAACTAATAATGATAGCTCTGATGCCATTGCAAATATGGCAAGTAGCATATGGGCGCAGAGCAGTCATGCTTAATGCAGCTACATGACCATGAGTGTGGGTCCCCGTCACTATTTCAATAGTGCCATTTGCTCAGAGCCAGTTCCGAACTGGCTGGGATATTGATTGCTTATGCCTCAATGAGGCACAGCAATTGATCCTCGGAGCACCGAACACAGTGCTCCGAAAGGTAAGTAAGTATTCTATCCCCAACCCACTCCCTAACCCTCCCCCCTCACAGCCTAACCTTAAGTCTCCCCCCGCAGCCTAACCCTAAGTCTCCTCCCCCTGAAGCCTAACCCTAAGCCCCCCCCAGCAACTTTCGGCAGTCCCTACTTCATAATAACAGCCATCGGTGCGGGGACTCGCAACACATGACCATATATGTTGAGTAAGTGTTGGCTAATACACTATAATGTATAATGGAAATGGTGACTATGATTAGTGTGAGAACATCAGTCGCTATGTGAATGCACTTAAATTACACCCAAGAATGGTTGTGGATCACCAGCAACTGCATAAGCACTCTCTTACTTTACATGGACTTCCCGCCTCCACCCCATCCCCCACAAAAAACACAAGCTGTCGCAATTTGAATTTGCACTCACAATTGCATGGGCATGGTTTCTGAGCACGTACAGTGTGAAATTACACCGGGATACGCTACATCATTGGATGTTCATTCATCTCTGGATCAGTCCCTATATGTTTAGTACTTTGATAGTGCTTGGCGGCCATATAATCTTTTCTCTATTTAGAATGACTTTTATACTCCCATGGCAGGTTGCAGAGCAGCAGTGCATGGACACACATCCCAGCCCTGAAATCAGGACAGTCCTTCAAATTTAGGCCAACTTGGATGTATGACAAACCCTTATGATTTAGGAAAGCCAGTAAATTCCTTGCAAACTGAACAATGCACAGCTATCAAGTTTTTATTTCATTGTTTTTCCCTTGCTCCAATAGCAGTGACTAGGTAAAACTATTCTTTTTATGTTGTGTTCAGTAGAGCTGGATTATAACAACACTGGTATTTAGCACCTGCTGAGACTTGCAAAATATCAGAACCATATAATACTTCCAGGAAATCTACAGTGTAATTTGAAGCATCTAATTCACATTAGCAGTGAAACACTACTTTCTAATGTATTGATAAGAGTACAAAACACTGAACTAGCCTGAAAAGAGGGTAAGAAAAATCTCACCAACCTGTTCAGTCAAGTCCTGAAATACTTTTTGAGCCCCCCTCTGGCCTCTACTGACATGTGTATATTTTCTATGTATTGCAAGACTGCATAAATTATTTAGACAAGCTCATGTGCAATAAGGCACACCCTGTGTAAAGGAAATAAAGGGTATTGTGTCATTTAACAAACCTAAGGTCTGATGCCATTACCCCCAAAGGAATATACATGCTCAATTTACGGGTGCAGGTTATTTCTTTGTCCATGACTAAAAATATGTGTGTACTCAGATAAACCTATGCGCAGAATAAATAGGACTAAACCCGCTTTTGAAATGATCTCTATCCCTTCTTCATCTCTTTCATTCTCAACAGCCAGTCTAAAAACTTAACAGGCTTTTCCATAATAGCATAATATGTTGACATTGTAATTTCGCCTTCAATGTTCTCTCCATTTCCTCCATTCCCCAAATACACTGCCTGGCTTATATGTTTGAACCCTCCAAAATTAGGTTCTTGTTCCATTCCTGCCATTTCTAAGATCACAATGGGCCTGATCCAGACCTAGTCAAGTGCTTGAACTTAGTTACTCCTGGGCTAAACCATGTTGATTGCAGGGGGAGTCAAGTTAATTGTATTCTTTGCATGCAGGGATATATCCTTGAATTGCTTACTGCACACAGATACTGACCAGCTTTACTATCACACTGTTATTTAGACTTGGGATAGGAAACATCACCTCTCATCTCTAATACTGTTTGCAACAGATGAACTATGACTCCCCAGCAATCAACATGGTTTAGACCAGGAGTAACTAAGTTCATGCACTTAGCTAGGTCTGGATCCAGCCCAATATCTCTATAAATCAGTCCTTTCTTACACTGAAAGCCAGTAAAACTCTGATCCACTTTGTTACCTTCCACCAAAACAACTGTATCTTTCTCCTTTCTCCCCATATTGTTCCTACTCAAGTATTCTAAATTGTTGTTAAAGATATAAAAGTCTCAATCAATGCCAGCTTTATTTACACACACAAACTACCACCCATCATGCTCCAGTGATGAGCCATTGCCTCTCTTGTTACCACATCCCATTTCAGGATTTACCTTCTGCAGCTCCCAATCTCTGAAATACCCTTCCACACTCTCTTAGACATTTATCTTACCTTCCAACATTTTAAGAAAACAGCTTATAAAGACATTAAAATATATTTTTAAAAAGACTTTTAATTTTACTTAGGAATCAAAATCATACATATCTCTTTGCCCCATTACCACATCAAGGCTCTACCCCCACATTACGCAATGGACCAATGCCTTTTTAGGATGAAGTTAGAAGTGTATTCTTATGGGAGACAACTTAAGATTTCTTCACTACATACTACAATTAAAGTCAAAGTGCAAATGGCAAGTCACACATACACTCTTGTAAAATCACTGAAGGTCATTGTCTGACTGGAAACATTTATAATTTATAGATGTTTCAGTCTGTAATCAAAAGCAGCCAAAGACCTACAGTGACCAGTACTAGTAAGGCTGCCTTTACTAGGAAACATTTTCATTTTTACCTTCATTATACAATTATGTATATGAACATTTATTCAGATGTGTAATTTGATTGTATGCAGCTTGTAACAAATGATATGATTCACAATAACTGGCAATCCTTTACTTATATAATAAGATCACTGATGTTTTGTATGACCCTGTGCAGTGCCGTTTCTAGACTTAGCAGAGCCCAGGGCAGGAAAAATTATGGTGCCCTCCCCTCAAAAAAAAAGTAAATGAATAAATTATACACACGCTGTGCCCCCTTCATCATACACACACTGTGCCCCCTTATTATACACTCACACTGTGCCCCTCCATCATACACACACTGTACCTCCTCACACACTGTGCCCCCTCATTATACACACACACTGTGCCCCCTTCATCATACATACATACATACATACATACACACACACTGTGGCCCCTCATTATACTCTCACACTGCCCCTTCCTCATACACACACTGTCCCCTCTGCTTCTTTACTTACCTTTTATTTTCTCTTCTTTGTTCTTTATCTTCTGTCTTCTGTCTCCCCGAGCTCCTCTCCACACCCCCTGAGCTCCTCTCCACACGCTCCTCAGTCACTGTGATTTGCCGGCGTGATGACGTCACGCCTGGCCGGCACGCAGTGGAAAGAGGAGACGTGAGGGAGGGAGGGAGCCGGGAGCCGGTGCCGGAAGGTAAGGGTTTCGTTTTTTTTCTTTTTTAATTCAGAGCGGGGGGAGGGAAACTTCACATCACATAACAGATGCGGCCGGCGCCTGTGAGAGCCGCGGTCCACTACACAGGGGAGGGCTGTGGGACGCGCCTCCCCATTTAGTTATCTAGGAGTGCGCCCCGTGCCATCGCACGGCTCGCCCGCCCCTAGAATCGGCCCTGACCCTGTGTCAAGTACAAAGCCGTAACTAGAAATGTTAGCGCCAGGGGCAAAATGGAAAAATGGTGCCCCCTGATGGTGAATTCTAAGCCAATTTAACCTTAAATATTAACTTAATGGTGCCCCCTTAAGCTTTGCACCCTGGGCGGCAGCCCCTATCGCACATCCCTTACATCCCTTACCCCTATGCCACACTGACAGTCTCTTTTGGTCTGAATGCTAAATCCTCTGGCACTAATCAAGTAAATATTGGGACAATATAAAACAATGTATTATGAATTCATTATTCTTGCTAAATGACACAAGACTAATAAGAAGTACATTGGATGATACAATCTACAATGCATACCCATACAAAATACATGCCCCGCATCTTCCAGTGCAGCCTGCCTCAAACGTGGCACCTGCCAGTAACTCATATAACCCACACCTGATACTGGCACACAAAGTATAAACGTCTTATCTAAGAAATCTGAGAGAACATCTTCAGAACAGGGTGGGTGAATACCAAACATTTCACAGGTTATATTTACCTGTATCCTAGGCAGCAGCAGGACAATGCACAGTCAATAGGATACGGAGAAAATGAAATCCTGGAAGGTGGATAAATGGATACAGCAGCCGGGAGATAGACTCCAAGTAATATCACTAGTAAGGTAGCAACTACCATCCACCGAGGAACGTGAAAGCTGGACTCTGATAATTGCAGTAAAATCAGTGAGTGTAGCTGTCACCCATCGCTTGTCTTCAGTCCCTGGAAGTGTTCCAGTAACAGGAAAGTGTGGGACAAGTTTGCAGCCCTCTCATTCAGCTTGCAGCACCGGCTGTCCCTGTGTAGAGGGAGCAAAATAGAGTCCTTCTTCCACACTGCTACACAGCATTCTCCACCCCCTCCACCTCCTCCTTTACAAAAACATTCCCACCCAAACCTCTAAATAACGCCTAGATCTTCTCTCACACAGTCAGTCCTCACTACTTAGAGCAGTCTGTGTTTGCTCATTCATTAACAGATGAATGGGAAAAGTTTATTTAAAGTCCCGAAAATGTAAGCTTACCTAAGAGTTTGACAACAATGTGGTATTTCAACTGCTGCAGGACTATAAACCCCACCAGGGCATTCTCTGGGATTTATAGTGCCAATCCAAACCTGCCAAAGGGGCCCATTTACAAAAAAAATAAGTTTAGCATTATACTAGTATGTCTATAGATGAATAGAGAGACAGACACATAGATTATATAGATCTACTTTTTGTTTTTTTTAAATGACTTACTAGCCTATACATTTTTTCATACTTCAGGTTCCATTTACTTAACATAAATAATTTTGCTTTAATGCGATAACAGCTGTTTATGTATTAACACAAAGTTATTTATATATACTAAGAGGGCTCAAAGTGAGGGGGTATACAGGGTATGCCATACAGTCACTTGTCCCACTAATTTAGTTGAAAATCTGTAAATCTCCATTCACTTCTACTGTTTCAAAATTTTCATACCACCACTTCTAAATTTCTAAGGAAATCTGTAACCGAATACCTACCTTAAATATCCCGCATATACAGATACTGCATCGTACATAAGGGCTTAGCCAAGCACCTACTGTCCAATTTACATAGCTATTCCCACCCACCATGTGGAGTGTGGGCCCAACTTCCATGCTGAGAATAAACTCCGAACAGTTAGCTGCATTGGAAAATAGGCTGACATACGGAAATAGCCTGATGTTAGTATGTCAGGATTCGGCTTTGTGTTTTTAGGTCTCCCCCCCCCCCATCCTATTCTAACCTCTGCTAATTACCCTGCACCTGCCCCCTCTCCCACTCCCCCAGAAGATAGTTACCCCAACTGAGATGTCTCAGAAGATTAAGTCCCAAAAAGAAGACAATGCAATTGTGTTGTGCGTGCTCAGCGTATGTGCGAGAATTTGAAGAAGACTGACATGGTTTCGATAAAATTAGATCATTGGACATGACAGCATGATTATTATTATCGTACAAAATAGCACCGTACAAAATACAGTACAGACATACAGGGTAGGGATGGACAGCATAATATATAATATAATAAAATAGGATATAAATATAAAAATATAACAAAAATACAATCAGATGAGATCAGTAGACACTGTGAATGAAACTTGTGAATGACAAATCTTAATGTCTTCTAAGTTTCCAAAATGGCTCAATAAAATGGGCCTGGATTTGACCAGAAACAAAATTGTTACAGTACCTCAGCACAAGGTTTCCCTGTTCAGGCTTCATTAAGTAAGCTCAGCAAGCAAGTTGTGTACAAGTGTAGCTGCAACTTTGGCACTGCTGTACAATGCACATGCTTTACAAATGTCCATCAGATGCTGTTTATTTTATTTACATAATTTGTGTAGCTGGGCTAAAGAGCATTTTCCCCTTATAAAAATCACTAAGATCAAACATTTTATTGTACTGAGCTAGCCCAGAAAACATGCTCCAACAAATCATTTCAATTCATGCACGACGTAGATTTTCAAATGTAGGCTTGCAAATGAAGGGGGGTATTACATTTCAAGTACAATATGGGTATCAGTACACAACTTACCTGAGTGATTTACATCAGCCCCCCCTTAAGCTTCATACACACTACAGTTTTTTTTTATGATAATCATTCAAATCACCCAATAAAGGAGTGTTTCAAACGATATCATGCAAGTGTGCACGCTGCAACGATCATGCCTGATCTCTGCAAAGTACACAAAATAGTTTGATCACATCTTTTAAAAAGTTTAATTTTACCGATGAAGTTCATTCAATAATAAAGTATCAACCCGCCTGATTGGCAATTTAAATGGTCTATATTCTCATCCATCGTTTAAAAACTTGTAGTGTGTATGGGGCTTTAAAACTAGTGATGGCTATGTTAATGATGTGTTTGACCACTGTTATTCAGCCCTGAGTATCTAATTGTTTTTGTAGCCTCACAAATTTTAGATAGAAACCACCACAATAATTATTTTAAAAATAAAATGACCAACAAATATTTATACTTATGTGAGCTATTAGAAGTGTATTCTAATGCATGTTGACACAAATCAAAACAAAACTTTACGGTATAAGGTGTATGGTGTTTATCTATAGTATTATTTTTAGTTGCCATTGTACAGGCCATGTTCCCTTTTGCCTAGTGGTTTTATTAAATGGGAAATTTATGAGAATTTTTATTTAAAATGAATTTTGCTGCCACCATGTGGCATTATGCAGTATTACACTGATTTACCAGTCTAGCGAGCCTTTGTAAAGCTAGGCCAATTTCAAAAGGGCAAACGTCATAGAGCTGTGAAACATCTAATTGCGAAATCCAAGCAAAGTGTTATTGCAATATACATTTTGTAAAACGCACACAATAGCAGCCACAAGCAGCTTTCTATGACTTTTCGGTCTAGTTAGAAGTAGTTTGTGTGTCTCTTTGGTCTAGGATCATTCCACAAATTGTGTATCTTCCTGCAGACAACATATTTCGGGAGAGTTCTATTTTTTTATAACTGACCTAGTAGACACTAATAATACAGCAAAATATAAAATTTGTCATCTAAATAGATATCCTAAAAATATATTGCACAGCAGTGTTACAATGAGCTGGTATAAGAATGTACATGGTGGGCGTTCTGCAGCTGTCTGGTCTGTTCTGCTATGTGAGAGGGTTACTTTTTATAAGCTATAGCAATAAACAATCTGCTCAAGCATTATTAGCTTTTCATGAACCAGTGCAAAAGTCATAAACCTATTTCATAAATGCAACATGAAAGTGCACAGCCTTAAGTACCAATCTAGAAAAACATCAAGGGCCAATTTTACTAAGCTGCAGGTTTGGAAAAGTGAAGATGTTACCTATAGCAACCAATCAGATTCTAGATCTCATTTAAACATTAGATACTAGAGAATGTCAGCTAGAACCTGATTGGTTGCTATGGGCAACATCTCCAATTTTCAAAACCCACAGCTTAGTAAATCTGGTCCCAAGAAAATACAATCCAATACTTAATACATGATTGCTTGTAACATCAGCTCCTTTACACACTGAACTAATACAATTGGGTGAGCAACTACATACTGTATATGGAACCAAAATTGTGATGTGCAAAACTAATTCTGTGGATATTTGCAGTCAGTGGCATAGCTATAGGGGTCCCAGCGGCCGGGCCCCTGAACTAGGGGGGCCCAGCACAGGCCTCCCCGCCACTTACCAGGTACTGGAGTCCATTCTCCACTTACTTACCTGTGGTTCTGCCGCTGCGCTCACTGCAGCGCATCACCGGCTTCCTTCCCTGTAGAAATGACGTTGCGTGACCTGGGGTCACACAACGTCATTTACAGCCTGCGTCCC
>WWET01000134.1:566225-578776 GCA_011038615.1 Limnodynastes dumerilii | reverse complement strand
TCCTGCTTGTTCACTAAGGTTTCTTGTCTGTATCAATGTTATTAATCTTTGTCCTTTTTATCAGTGTCTGTAATCTGTACACCTTGCCTAACATCTGTTTTCTCATCCCTGAAGACATGGGACTTGACCAACTCCGCTCTCATAGGATTCTAACACTTTATCATTTGCTCACTGTCCAGATTAGGATAAAAGGGGGTCCCTCAGTTTCCTTCCAGATAGTAAAATAGCACACAACAAGGCTGCCTGTCCCCCCACCTCATATTTGTCCTCTGTATGAAGGTTCTAGATAGTTCTATATGTAAGAATCCAGATATCTAGGGCATCAGGCTGAAAGATTTTGAATATAAATTGACCCAGACGACCCGCTTGCAAACATTACTGAACCCATTGTGTCCCTCCCTAATCTTATGATGGAGTTTGAGTGATATGGAACACTCTCTAACCTTAAAATCAAGTCAGTAGCTCAGTGAATTAACCTGCCATATTTCACAGCACAACATCTTCAGGCAAGCTTCTCTTTTAAGCTGCATCCATCTCTCTTAAAGTATCTTAGAGTAATTCTCACAAAATCTATTACAGCTCTGTCCCAAGCTAATTTTCCCCCTTTGCTGATGGGGATTAGACGGGACTTTTCTTCATGGTCAGTAAAGGATTTTTCCTGGACGGGTCAAGTTAATGCAATCAAAATGTCTATCCTGACCAAAATTCTGTGCTGTCTTCAAACATTCCTGATATCTTTTTCAAAATCCTTCTTTAGTAATATTGCTGGGAAGTTTGTTTGGAATGGTAAGCGTACTGGGAGCTTGCAAACATTCTGTTTTGTATCAAGGACAAAGACTCCTACTGCTATTATGCTCACCAGAGTGGTAGAGTGGTTTCAGCCAGGTCATACTCACCAATGTGTTAAATTAGAAAATTACTTCCACTACACATAATACCTTGGCGCAAATTCACTACACGGCAATTAGACCCACACTATAATGTTGTATATACCTCAGTACCCACCTAGACATTTCTGCCCCTGTATCACCACCTATAATAGGGAATTTCCACCTATAATATGGAAATTCAGTCTATTCTCCGGGTGGGTGTCAGTTGGTCTCTTTAGAGTCTGCCAGTAGATGAGGGCAGGGTCCGTCCTTTCTTTCTCTGAACTTTCTGAAACGTAATCCTTACAACAAAGGGACTTTTGGGCATACTTGCAACCTTGACATTACATCCAACATGCAGATAAGAGGGCCCTTATGGGCCGAGCTCTTTCATCACTATTTGCACTATTCCATACAATCTTGACATTATACAAATTACTGGTAGAGACACTAGCCTGGGTCAAAGACCTATCCAGCACTCTCATGGAAGCTGACTTGTTAAAAGTCTTTCAACTTGCACATGCTGTTACATGCTGCATATGGCAGCAGCATGTAATTGTGTCTTTGTGCTGTAGTAAGGAATTCCAGTCCTGGTTTCCCCTGCAGCATTCCTCCTTGCTGTTACGACACTCCGGGTTTACCTGGTAGAGAACCGGAGTGGTCGTGGGGAAGATGGTAGACTGGAGTGGCGCCCCAGGTTTAACTCGGAGAGAACCAAGGCGGCCACAGAGAAAGAGAAAGGGAAAGCCGGAGTGGATACCAGAAAGGGGGAATGGGAGTAGTAAGGTAAGTGGGAGTAGAACCAGTCCAGAAGAGACCGGACTGCAGCAGACTACGAGCAACACTAAACCCGGAACGAAGGACAGAAGAATGTTCACGAGACTGGACAAGATGCACTAGGGCTTGCGCACACACACTCACACAGCGGGACCTCTGAAGAGGTAACATAAACAGGCACTCAAGGGAAAGGTAGGTACTGTGAGGTTGGTAGATACAAATGGGGATGAGAACCAGGGCAGGATACACAAGGTAACTGAGGCAGGAATCAAGGCAGGTAAGTGGGTCAAACAATGATCAATTCACTAGGCTGGAAACACTAGGCACACAGTAAGCAGCAGGTCACAGAACTGAGGAACAGACTTTATAGCTGGCGCAGATTACAGCCAGAGGTGGTCTAATAAAGTAACTGAAGCACAGTGATAGGCTGGACTCTGAATGAGGAGGCGTTCCCCTGCCAACAGGGGAACGCATAACTAACTGCCGGAAGGACGCGCGCCAAGAATACAACAGCGCGCACATGGTTACCAGGACGCTGTAACCACGAGAGCCATCGGCTGGGGAACCCCCTGGATGCGCCGCGGGACACAAGGTAAGCACACCGCATACAGCCTGCCGTTACACGGCTGTAACACTTGCTAAGGATCCTGGCTAATTAACCTGTGTTACAGCTGCCGTATGCACGGCTAGCTGTGTGTCCGTCCCCGTCCCGCGCTGCTCTGCTTACCTTACTTCCCACGACGCGTCTCTGGGGATTCCCCTGCCAACAGGTCCCCTGGTTACAGCGTCCTAGTAACCAGCCACGTGCGTCCGGTCCCTGTAGCGCACTGCTCGTGGTTCTCTGGCCTTTTTATGCGTTCCACCTCAGTAGGTGGAACGCTTCCCAGTAGGAGGAGCTGTGTTAGGCTGTCCTATCACAGGACAGCAGTACCTTTATTATCCCTCTCCGTCCTCACTTCTGCGCCGGTTATAGTATCTGTACCCTCAGTTCTGTGACCTGCTATCTTTGTGTGCCTAGTGCTATCCTGCCTAGTGAATCGACCGTTGTTTGACCCACTTACCTGCCTTGATCCCTGCCTCTGTTTCCTTTGTGTATCCAGCCCTGGTTCTCATCCCTCATTGTACCTTCCTTCCCTGCAGTACCTACCTATTCCCTTGAGTATATGTCTATGTTACCTCTTTGGGGGTCCCGCTGTATGAGTGTGTGTGTGCAAGCCCTTGTGCGTCTCGTCCAGTCCCGTGAACGGTGTTTTGTCCAGCGTGCCGCGTTCAGTGTTACTCGTTGTCCGTCACAGTCCGGTCTCTTCCGGACTGACTCTACACCCACTTGCCTTACTGCTCCCCTACCCTCGGTCTGGTGTCCACTCCGGGTTTCTTATTCTCTTCCACGGGTCTGGTTCAACGGGGCACGACCAGGCTATTGGGGCGCAGCCAAATCCATCCCCGCCATCTGGGGCTCTGGTGAAAACCCCCTGATAGCAAAGTTACCGGGCCCCGGCAGTCGACCCGGTCACTACCTCTTTCTCTCCTGTGGCCACCTCGGTACTCCCACAGGTAATCCCGAGGTGCCACTCCCGTTCACCTTCTCCTCTACGACCACTCCGGTTCTCTGCGAGGTAAACCCGAAGTGTCGTAACATTATAACCGGCCATATCATGCAAAACCCAGGGGAACCCTCCATGGCTGAGGCCATTAACGCTCTCATCACCCAGGTATCCAACCTGGGACAGATGGTCCAGACCTTAACCACTAAAGTGAATGACCAAGGAGAGATCATCTCGGCCCTGCGGGCCTCAGCCACAGTTCCTCAGGCCTCTGCCCCGACTGTTGCTATGGCTACCTCTGACATCAAAGTCAACCTCCCGGATAAATTCGCAGGAGATCGCAGCCAGTTCCGTATTTTCAAGGAAAACTGTCGTCTTTACTTCCGGCTTCGCCCCAACGCTTCCGGATCCGAGCCTCAGCGAGTCGGGATTATCATCACCCTCCTCCAAGGTGACCCACAAGCCTGGGCATTCAGCTTACGTCCAGAAGATCCGGCTCTCCAGACAGTTGATGCATTCTTTGAAGCCCTAGGGTTGCTATATGAGTACAAACACATCCATAGCAGACGATGGGGCCATATTAGACCCCATCGCAGTCTCCTGTTTCTGGATGTAGAGACCATTCTGAAACAAAAAGTAGTTCCGGGTAAGTATGAAAAGTATAAGTGACAAAAAGAAAGACTGAGCAGGTCCGGTGTATTTATCAGAAGTAATTAATGACTTAATGGCCTCAATGCCATCATGATGTGGGATGCTCATATATAGACTGGAAACATCCAGCGTGGCCATAAGCACTTGACCCGCTAGATGTTGATTTTTATCAAGGAGATTCAGGAAGTGTGTAGTGTCCTTAAGGTAGCTTTGGGTATTCTGAACAAGTGTTTGGAGGTGAAGGTCAACAAATTGTGAAAGCGGCTGACACAGTGAACCCCTCAAAGGAGACAATAGGTCTCCCCGGGAGGTTCACTAGTGTCTTATGCACCTTCGGCAGCAGGTACAGAACAGGGATCTTGGGTAAATCCTGCTTCAAAAACCTAGCTGTTTCTTCATTGATAATACCATCATTAACAGCCTTGTCAATTATCACATCAATTTTATTTTTGTAAGACTCAGTTGGATCAAAAGTCAATTTCTGGTAACAGGAAGTATCTCCAAGATGGCGCATAGCCTCGCTGACATATTGTTCTTTATCCAAAATGACTATAGAGCCACCCCTGTCAGCTGGGAAGACACATATATCGTGGTTGTTTTTCAGATCAGTAAGTGTTACAGTCGGACAAAGGGATTTTCACCGGGGGCCTGAAATCTATGTCAGTACCAGGTGTTTACTAGAGCCTCTAGTGGTGAGGATAGTCTGGGTTGTTGGTCTAACAGGTCGTTCCCCCGGTGATAGGCCCAGAGGGGTACTGCAGCGTGGAGATGTAAAACACAGGGGAACTAACAATGAGCTCCAAACACTGCTAGATGGCAAAAGCAGGTAACGCACACAACACATGGCAGATCAAACACTCACCCGACAGGACGGAGCAATGTGAGATGGTAAACACATGCAAGCACCACTCGGGAAGTGGGGAGAGACCGGGACCTGTGCGGGGCTGAGGCCGCCAGCGGGAGTAGCGAACTACTCTCGCCGCGCACCTCACCACACAGGGGGTCAACAACAATAACAGAGGGTATTAGGAAAGCAAGGGGGTAAACACCAGGAAAACAGGGTATCAGGAGTATGCAAAAGCAATATACGGCACTCAGACAGTCAGCAAGCACGATCAGGAAACCAGACACTATAACCGACAACTATGGAACTGAGCAGAGGCTATTTAAGGGGAACTCCCCCAATCAGCAATGAGCACCTGACACACCTTCAGTGATGATTACCTGACAGCTGGGGAAAAGAACACACATAGAAAAAACCCCTGCTACACCCTGCTAGTGTTATTCTTACGGAGTGTAACAGTGATCTGCTATACTTGTGTGCCTAGTGCTTTCTAGCCTAGTGAATTGATCGTTGTTTGCCCCCATATCCTGCCTCAGTACCCATCAGTGTTTCTTGCCCTGGTTATCCATCCTTAGTGTACCTACCTTCCCATATATTCCATATCTCCCCTGGAACGCCTGTTCATGTTACCCCTTTGGGGGCTGTATGTTTGCGTGTGTCCCTTCTGACCTGGTCTGATTCCCGCTTACTTGTCTTCGCTTTCCCTCACCATCTGGTATCCATCTTGGGTTTCCTTTCCTTCTCCTACGGGTCCGGTTCAACGGGGCACGACCTGTTGTTGGAGCGCAGCCAAATCCATCCCCACCATCAGGGGCTCTGGTGAATACCACCTGATAACAAAGACCCTGTGCCCCGGTAGCCGACTCCGTAACATTATAACTGGCCATATTATGCAAACCCGGTGGAACCCTCCATGGCTGAGGCCATAAACGCCCTCATCACCCAGGTGTCCAATCTGGGTCAGATGGTCCAGACCCTGACCACCAAATTCAATGATCAGGAGGAAGTCATTTCGGCCATGCAGGCCTCAGCCGTTGCTCCACGAGCCCCCACCCTGACACCATCAGCAGCATCTTCTGATCAAGGTTAACCTTCTGGACAGATTTTCTGGAGACCGTAGCCAGTTTCATATCTTCAAGGAGAATTGCTGTCTCTACTTCCATCTCCGACCCAACGCTTCAGGATCTGAGCGCCAACGAGTCAGTTTGGTGATCACACTACTCCAAGGGGACCCCCAGGCCTGGGCATTCAGTCTGTGCCCTGAAGATCCTGCACTCCAGACCGTGGATGCATTCTTTGAGGCTTTGGGCCTACTTTATGAGGATCCGGACAGGGTAGCTACCGCCGAGACGAAGTTTCGTTCCCTGTGTCAGGGAAGAAAGACAGCTGAAGAGTATTGTTCCGAATTTCGCCGCTGAGCCAATGACTGCGGCTGGAATGATCTGGCTCTTCTAAGCCAATTCCATAATGGGCTCTCCGACCAGGTGAAAGATGCCATCGTTCAATTCCCTGCATCAAGAACCCTGGAGGATTTCATGCGTCTTGCTATCAAGATTGATCGACGCCTGAAAGAACGTTGTCTGGAGAAAGGTTCCTCAGAAAGCTATTCCACGGTTCACTTGCCTCAGGAATTCCAAGCACCAGAGGAGCCAATGCAGATCGGGTCTTACCGTGTCTCTAAAGAGGAGAAAGCCCGCAGGCGGAATCTGGGTCTGTGCCTCTACTGCGGAGGAAAAGCCCATAGGGCAGACTCTTGCCCGAAGAAAC
Source organism: Limnodynastes dumerilii (assembly GCA_011038615.1). Classification (NCBI taxonomy): domain Eukaryota; kingdom Metazoa; phylum Chordata; class Amphibia; order Anura; family Limnodynastidae; genus Limnodynastes; species Limnodynastes dumerilii. The sequence continues at coordinate 572,324 of WWET01000134.1, read as the reverse complement.
TACCTATGCTGTCGGGAAAAGAGTAACCCAGCCAGTTTGCGAGGAGCTCCGGTTGGGTATTCATCTAGTCTCCTCAAGAAATATGCTCCTTGTCCCAGCCTGAATGATCCTGAGGGATCACAAAGAACAACTATCCGCTTTTATTGATAGCGGTGCTGCTGGAAACTTCTTGGATATCGAACTGAATATTCAGGTCGGAAGTTTGGACATTCCTGTCTCGGCAGTGGGATTAGATGGCCAACCTTTATCCGAAGGCCCCATTCTCCAAAAGACTGAACCCATTCGACTGTCCATTGGCATGTGTCATTCTGAATCCATCAAATTCCTGGTTGTTAATTGCGCTTCAGTTCAGCTGGTCCTGGCTTCAACTCCACAATCCCTGTATTGATTGGTCGCGGAGAGAGAGCATAGGGGTGTGTCCTGTGAAAAAGCATGTATTTGTTACCCAGTCCGGGTAGGTCATATTTTGGTTGAGAATATTCCCTTGCAGTATGTGGAATACGCTGATGTCTTCTTCAAGCAGGCAGCGGAGGTACTACCTCCACACCGACACTATGACTGTGCTATTGAACTCACACCTGGAGCCAAGTTGCCGAATGGAAGACTGTTTTCTCTCTCCAGACCCGAAGCAGCCGCCATGGACACCTACATCAAAGAGAATCTGGAGAGGGGGTTCATCCGCCCTTCCAAATCGGGTTCATCCGCCCTTCCAAATCACCGGTTGGCGCAGGGTTTTTCTTCGTTGGCAAGAAGGACGACTCCCTCAGACCGTGTATTGACTACCGAGCTCTTAACCACATTACAGTCAAGAACACATACCCACTGCCATTAACCTCAGATCTGTTCAATCAAGTCAAGTGAGCAGTTATCTACTTGAAGATTGATTTTCGCAGAGCTTACAACCTGGCACGGATCAGGGAGGGAGATGAATGGAAGACTGCCTTCGACACCCATTCAGGCCACTACGGATATCTGGTAATGCCCTTCGGGTTATGCAATGCCCTGGTAGTATTTGAAGACTTCATCAACGATGTGTTCAGAGATTTCTTGAGAAAATTCGTAGTGGTCTATCTTGATGATATACTAATCTTTTCTCCCTCCCTTGAAGAACACCGAAAACATGTCAAGCTAGTTCTTGCTTGCCTCCGAGAATTCAGGTTGTATAACTTTTTTGGGGTACATCATTTCCCCTTTGGCTTTTGCCATGGACCTGGAGAAAGTAAAGGCTAACAAAACACGAAAAAAAAAGAAGATTTAGTGCACACTCTGAAAGAGTTCACACCACTGCTACCTTATTAATAAGTCAGGGCAAGAGTTCCTTGGATTAAAAGAATTACCATTTATTAGAATAATTAAAAAAGGCAAAATATTTAAAGAAACTGTATATAAGTATATTAGAAAATTCAAATTGTATTCATGGCTACTTCACTATAAACAAATTGTAGCAAAAAATGACTTACAAGACGTCTCCTATGCTAATGCTGACAGACCTTACCCTAAAATAGTGGACTAACAGTCTCACGACTGTACTTCATCCTTCCGGACAGACTCTGGCAATCCCCCTTGACGAAGCCTCGGCGAAACGTGCGTTGGGGTATCCGTGAGTCCCCGGTGCACAGCGTGACTTACCTTCTTCTCTGGCTACTTTTCACACCTGACGTCTATCCACAACCCAGCACAGGGAGGGACAGATACATGTCCGGAAGGATGAAGTACAGTCGTGAGACTGTTAGTCCACTATTTTAGGGTAAGGTCTGTCAGCATTAGCATAGGAGACGTCTTGTAAGTCATTTTTTGCTACAATTTGTTTATAGTGAAGTAGCCATGAATACAATTTGAATTTTCTAATATACTTATATACAGTTTCTTTAAATATTTCGCCTTTTTTAATTGTTTTAATAAATGGTAATTCTTTTAATCCAAGGAACTCTTGCCCTGACTTATAAATAAGGTAGCAGTGGTGTGAACTCTTTCAGAGTGTGCACTAAATCTTCTTCTTTTTTCGTGTTTTGTTATGCAATATTTGAAGATAAGTAGCACCTCTTTATATATGAACTATTGATCATTTTGTCTGTGCAGTCTTATAAATTGCTTTGCTTATGAAAGTAAAGGCTATCCTGGAATGGAAGCAACCCACAGACCTCAAAGTCATCCGTTTCATGGGATTCTCCAATTACTACCGTGGGTTCATTAAGTCCTTCTCCGCCCTGATGGCTCCTATTTCTGCATTGACTAAGAAAAAGTTGGATCCTACTAATTGGCCAGAAGATGCTGTAAGTGCCTTTGAAGCCTTAAAATAAGCCTTTGTCACTGCACCAATTCTCAGACATCCTAATCCGGAATTACTCTTCATCATTGAAGTTGATGCATCGGATGTCGGGGTGGGGGCAGTCCTGTCTCAGAAGGACTCGCAAGATTCCAAGTACTTTCCATGTGCCTACTTTTCCAAACAATTTTCATCTGCTGAGAAAAATTATGATGTGGGCAACCGGGAATTGTTGGCCATCAAGATGGCATTCGAAGAATGGAGGCACTGGCTAGAGGGGTCTGCTCATGTCATCACGGTTCTAACTGTGGCTCTCCCTTTAATTAGCCACAACCTGTGGCATCAGCATCCAGCTCCAGTGTCTCTGTCTGTCCTGCCTGCAGTTCGTGATTCCAGCAGTACCTGCATCTCTGCTCCTGCAATCCGGCAAACCAGACCAGTCTACCTTACATCGCTGCACCACTGATCCCAGCAGCACCTGCATCTCTGCTCCTGCAAACCTGACCTGTCTACCTTGCATCGCTGCACCACTGATCCCAGCAGTACCAGCATCTCTGCTCCTACAATCCATATTTCATTTTGGTTTCCATATTCCTTGTACCAAGCTGCAGGTATTCATAACATTCCATATTCCTTGTACCATATCATATACACACACACACACACACACTGTCCCCCTTCATCATATACACACACACACACACACACACACACTGCCCCAGTCATCATGCATGCACACACACACACACACACACACACACACACACACACACTGCATCCCTTCATCATACACTCACACTGTCCCTTCACAATACACACACTGCGCCCTCTGCTCCTTTACTTGCCTTTTATTTGCTTTTCTTTAGTCTTTTATCTTTGGTATTCTGCTCTGTCTGGTATCTTCTGGTATTCTTTTTTTCTTCCGGCTCACCCTGAGCTCCTCTCAGCGCGCTCCTCACCCTGAATGCCGGCGTGATGACGTCACGCCCGGCCGACACACAAAAGAACAGCAGACTTCGGAAGTCGGGTGCCGCCCGGAAAGGTAAGGTTTTTTTTTGTTTTTGTTTTTTAATCATAGCTTTTGCTGCCTCCCCCCAGGGCCCGGTGCCCTAGAACACCTAATGGTAGCCCAAGCCCTGACTCAACATTGCAAAGCCTGTGCAATCATTTTAAAATTTGTTGAATATTCAATTAGTATTTTTAAACAGGCTCTAGATACTTGTAATTCTTGGTCACTTTCTATTAATGCTAGCGTAGCATCCTGCAGATGAGAAACAGAAGATCCTAGTACAGATTCACTATTCAAAACCATCTTTTCCAGAATTTTATTTAGACTTGTCTGGGCTTTGATCCCTTTACTTCCCATGTAACCCACCCACTGTTTTCAAATTTGATTTAAGAGAATATATGTCTATAGTATTTAATAAACTTCCAATAGTACCCATTCCTCCTAAAATATTTCCTACTATATCCCTCTTGTTTGATTGTTTTTAAAACCCTTTTATCAAACCACTGTTCAATACCCTTTTCCATATTAAACAGATGTGGTTTACATTGAGAGCATCTAGAAGAAATTTTTCAATTTGACATATTGAATGTCCATACTGCAGACATAAATGTACTATTTCTTAAAAGAGATACTGCAATGTAATAAATTATATAACATAATGTGGGTGCTAAAAGGGTGTAAAACCAGGGGAAGGTGACCCTAAAAATAAATCTATGATGTGAAAAAAATTTTTATGGAGACCAACTTATCTAAAAATATCTTATAGTGACCAACTTATCTAAAAATAACACATGATGTGAAAATGGAATAGAGTGCAGTCAGGAAAAAACTCCCTTAAAAAAAAAAAATGTTTTTTTATATATAAACAAATGTGGTGTATATCACCAATATACTATTTTCAATCCACTACATAAAGTGAAATCAAGACAAAATCCTATAGATACACATGACACAAAATACAGTGATAAAAAATAAAGTGTTTTTTTTTTTAAGGGAGTTTTTCCCCTTAAGACTGCACTCAATGTGTTATTTTTAGATAAGTTGGTCACTATAAGATATTATTAGATAAGTTGGTCACTATAAGATATTATTAGATAAGTTGGTCACTATAAGATATTTTTTTTATTTCTTTTTTTTGTTTTTTTATTTGGTTTTACACCCTTTTAGCGCCCACATTATATTATATAATGTTTTACATTGCAGCATTCCTTGTTAGCACACAACAGTGGTGTGTGTTTATAATATTTGCGGGCAGCTTACGTATAGATTGCGCCCTCATACTTTCGTTTGCAATGCATTGTTATTTCTTAAAAGAGGTTTAGATTGGAAGTGATTTATCTGGAAAGGAGTAGATGGATTGAATCTGACTCCTGTACAAACATTTTCTGTAGGAGACCAAACATTAACATGAACCGTTTCACATTCTTTATAATGTATTAATGTTGATATGAAGCACTGATATATTCCAGAATCTGTAGAGGATGGATTGTCATAAGAAAATATAAACTCATTATTTAACCAATTTATCTTACCATATTGTCCTCTATGAATTGAATTCGTATGACCATTTGAAAAACTTCCTAGAAATACTTGTTCTTTGGTCCAACTTAATAAAGATTCAGATGGCAAATCTAATTTTGTGCTGCATTTCAAAATTAATGGAGTTAAACCTTCTTAAATGTTTACTGTTTGAGGAGTAACTATTATTTCTATTATTAGTTACCATGAAAACAATAGACACTTTTACCATAACAGATTCTCTTACTATCTGGAAATTCCAGGTTTTTACCCATCTAATCATCTTCATTCTTTCCTGCAATGTGAAGAATTGAAGGATCCAATATTTTTCCATAATTTTGTGTATCAAACCAAATGTCATCTTTAGAGCTACCCACTTTACCTAATGATAACATACTATTTGTGACATCACCTGTCCATTAAGCAGATTCATTCCCTTTTATCAATATATTCCATGATAATACATCTGTAAGTGTGCATTCCCATGAACCTGTTCTATTGTTATGGATATATTCTTCCTGTAATTTTGTGTATCTTGCTTTGGGTCCTGCTTAAGCATGTAATACTATGTTTGTGTTATGTATGAAGTGAAGTTCAATACAACATCTTGCACCATATCCCATGCACAGATTTCCAGTGATGTCCCTGGAATTGTCTATACTGCGTTCTTTTAAAACATCTTCTAAGTTGTATCCTCTGGTCTTCCTAGAAAATAAAGTTTCTTGATCCTTAGTCCCGATTTCAGTTGTATAATAATTACTGAGTCTTATATACAAGTCATTGAAAGAACCATCAACAGAAATGATGTAGGAGCTTCTTTTGAAATCATTCTTCCACTTGGAAGAGATTTCTAGAACATCTTGTTCAACATGGACTGCATTCTCACGGTTATTCAAATGGAGATCCATAACCTGTAAGAACAAGCAGTATCATTATTAGGAAACATACAATGTGCACTGATCAACATGTACCCACAATTTCTGTTGTCTGCAGGTATTCTTTATAACATTAGATGCTCTTTGCACCAAAATCATCACTTGTCCCATTGGGCCTGATCCTGAGCTACGATGTAGCGCTGAGCATCCTAACGCTCAGCGTTACATCGCTGGCTCCCCCCTGGCACTCCCCCTGTGCGGGCGTATGGCCCCTTCCTTACGCCGACTGAAGGCTACCCTAGCTTCGCCCGGCGTAAGGAAGGGGCCATATGCTCACACAGGAGCGTATAGCCTCTTAGAACGCCCCCCCACCCTCATTTACTTACCTCCCCCCGCCCACCAGGAGTAACGTGAGCGTAGGGACGCTCTAG
>WWET01000134.1:503480-525893 GCA_011038615.1 Limnodynastes dumerilii | reverse complement strand
ACGTTCTCTTCTCTGTTCAAGTTCCACGGAGGAATTCACTTCTCACCCTGGACTCAGATACAGACTTGCCAAGACAGCAGTGAGTACCTCTTCTATTGCACGGGATTTATGCTCCAATACTCCGGAGCGGATAGGCAACCGCATCTAGTGGTCTTCGGTCCGTGGCACAAGAGAGCGGCGGGTGGCCTCCGCTACGTTCTCTGTTCAAGTTCCACGGAGGAATTCACTTCTCACCCTGGACTCAGATACAGACTTGCCAAGACAGCAGTGAGTACCTCTTCTATTGCACGGGATTTATGCTCCAATTGCACACTCCGGAGCGCCTGTATATATATCTGCTTGGGAACAGTGATTACTTGCCGTTATCCTATTACCAACATACGGAGAATATACTCCCTCAAAGGACCTTTGTCGCAAGTAGCAGCACTCAGATATAAGTGCTATTCCTCGGACACTTCTCCCCCTTACCATCTGGGAAGAGTTTCCATCTTCCGAGTACAAGGCACATTGTCCTTTTGCAGAAACTTGGATAGCACAGTAACATCTTAACCTCTATCCACGTTCTACCTCAGTGCAATATTTCAGAATCACTTGGTACATGAGAATTATTATGCATGCTTAACCGATTTTTCAGCTGTGCACAGTTTTATAGTTTATTATATGTATTTTTAGTGTTTTTTGGTTTTTTCAAATTAAACTTTTGATTATATTTTACCACTGCTCGGTAAAAACTTTTTTAATACACTGTCATTATTAATATCTATGAGTACATAGCTCTTAGCGCTGGGTCCTAGTTTTTTTTTTTTTCTTCTTGTATATTTTTGGGGGATTCGGTGGGATTCCCCCCTCCCCAGCAGCTTGTTAATATCCATATTAGTACCAACCTTAGGTGTTTGTTATACACCTTTCTTTCTGATGTATGGTTCGTGGTCTTATGCACAGTGTCCTTGTTTATGAATTTTAACATTTAGGTGGCACATGCATCAGATTAAGGATTTTTCCGTGCTTTAGAGCATTTAGGGGAGTAGATGCAAACAGACATGTGTTGTTCTACACGGAGCAAGTGAAACGGAGTAGTGGTAACCTTCCTCTCACCTGCATGAACAATGAAATAGCTCACCTCTTCAGCCACATGAGAGCCAAAGTTGCGCCAACCTTTGGCCACTGCGGTCCATGCATTTCCTTTTCTCCTTCCAGAATCTGCTGTAATGTTTTAAACTTGGTGGGGTTTGTTTCATACACCACACGGATTTTCTAATAAAATAAAAACATAAATAAAACTATTTAAAAAATACAAAAAGTACACAAAAGTACTCTACAATTATGATTGGTTATATATTTATTTGCCTCTGATAAACATGTAATCTGGTTTCTGGGTGTACTTCCATTTTTCACTTTAGTACAGGACTAAGTGCTTTTAATAGGAAAGGATTTGCCACTATCCCAATAAAAATAGCAACCACACAAAAACCTCTTTCCTACACTACATGTTTATCTGTAATAACCTCAAAGGGGACTGAATCCTAAGATTAGATATTGGAAAGAAATCCTTGCTGTATTCATGCATCTGTGCAAGCAGTTGGATAACGGATTGCTCACACAGACTTCTAACAGCAGGACTCTACCTTAAATTGTCTATCCGCACTGGATCACCTGTTCAAATTCCCATATATACTGTACAAACCCGCTCCTATTTGTAAGCACAACCCGTCCCGTCAGAAGTGTCAATATTCTGAAGTCTGGATTCAGTAGATTGCATTCTGATCAGATCCCATCAATGCATTTGCATGCGCAGATTGCAGTAGAATGATTTCCAATTTGACAGGCTGGATACAAGGCATTTCTCAGAAGCCTTGAGGTGGGCCATGATCACTACCACATAACATCTCTAAGGAGCAGATCCAGCCGCAGAAGAGATCCAAAACTGTATCCCAACTGTATCCTGATTCTCTTGCAGAGGGGAGGAGACTCTCCTCATATGTATAGGCTTACAAGAGAAGGACACTTCTTAAGGTCCAGGTCCAAATTTCTATCCACCGTGGAAGCCTGGCTCCCCGATTTATTGAGCCCTGGTATACAAAATATCTATACAGGACAGATCTTAAAATATGTGGAAGGAAAGGGGAGGATAAATTAAAATAGTCAAACACTGAAACAATTGGCTGAAGTCTGACTATTTGCACGCACAGAATACAGCTCTTTCTGAATAGTTGAAGGAACGAAAAAAATTACCGTAATATTTCCCGATATATCAGCTTTGATTGGAGAGAATATAGCTGATCCAAGGCAGTCTGAAATATACCAAGAAAGGGATTACTATTATTCCATTTTATCTTATTTCTCCCAAGTGTTAACAAAATAAGCTGCTCCTTACAAGACAAAGGAGGATGTGAGAGAGAGCGCGATTTATTCTTTGCAGTGGAAAGGGTAAAACAAGCATACATGGTTTATCAAGAGAGACACTATGGCGTTCACATTGGCAGGAATATAGCATTTATTTTCAATTTTAAGTTAAAGGACTTCTACTGGCCCTAAACAATAAGTCACAGTTCAACAAGAAATACCACACATGGAAGACAAATCAGAACTGAGCCCTGGGTTTGAGTGACTCATCATTCATTAGTTCCTAGGTTTCCACCATTTGGCTTCTTTTACACTCCTAAACTTGGCTCAGATATTCGAGACCGAAAGTCTTGACGTCCCACAGCAGTGGAAAAATATCTAGTGAGCCGAGTCACTAAGTGCAACCGCCGGCATTCACGCTGAATAAATAATGAGCCGCATCCTAATTTCTGTGGAGCCAGGTCAGAATGGAATGGCCTTCTGTATCAAATTTATTTCATTATTTTTCTGGCGGCTGTAACAAAAGGATCGTTACTTGATCAGGCATCTCGGCAGAGAGGCGCTGATAGGCATCATGTAACCATCTCACTTGACTTGTGTATAAGGCCCTGATAGTCTGCAAATCTTGAGACAGTGGATGGAGTTGTAATCGCTGTGTCATCAGTTAGCCTGTGACACAAGGGCATAAATAATTGAAGCTGGTAACCGACACTTTAAAATTACCTAGAAATCTGGGTTGAAGTTAGAAAAATAGACTATAAGCAACTATGCATATCTGCAAAAACTACAATAATTCAATGATATTCTAGAAATGGGTTAAAAACATGGGATGGCGCACAACAAAATAATAATGCTTTCAAAATGAACTTGAATTTCCTTATTACTACACAGTAAGAGAGTATGAAGTTATCCTATAAAAAAAAAAAAAAAAAACACCTATAATAAAGTACCCCACAAAATACATATGCTTAATACATGAGTATCCAGAGTCATACAATCATTCTCAGTATAAACTCAAAGTTTACCTAACCCTTGACTGTACATCTAAATAGGAAAACATTAACATATCCATTTGAATCATCTTAATCAGTGATAAGGCATTATGGGAGAGTAACACTGGGACCAGCTATCTTTGCATGTTGCAGGTTTAAAACACTAGGGGCTAGATTTACTAAACTGCCCATAGCAACCAATCAGATTCTAGCTGACATTTCCTAGTATATAATAGGAAAGTGAGCTAGAATATGTTTGGTTGCTATGGGCAACATCTCCACTTTTCCCACAGCTTAGTAAATCTGGCCCTAGATATTAATTTTAAGAGTAAAAGAAATAATTAGAAAAATACTTTGTTTTTATTTTTAATATCTTTGTTTACAGCATGCAAACAACTAGAAAAAGACTTTTCTAGAAGTTGACCTGAAATGTAACATAGTGCATATAAAGATGGAAATGAAAGAACATACTATTTCAGTCAGTGAAAACATCAGGACTATCAGTACTTGTATTGTGTGTTTTAAACCACAGGACTATTGTTCCCTACAAAAAAAACACATCAGCTTTTTAAAATGGAAACCCACAGAAACTGTTACTTAGTGGGCTAAGCAAATACATTCTATCATACCATACCATATACAAAATTGGCAGAAGCATACAAGATATAGGTATTTTATGGCAATAATAGTAGTAAATTATCTTATGAATAAATGCGACCTACTCTCAATAGGCAATATTTTTTTTTAAAGTATCAAAATTGGAAGACAAAACCAATAAAAAAAAAAAGTATTCAGTATTAGTATATATTATTATTATACAGTAGAATATCCACGCCCCAATGGGAAAGCCAAAAACGAAGCAAGGAGTCTACCACAGATAACACAGCTCTATAGCAGGGATTTGCAACCAGCGGTACTAGTAGTGGTACTAGCAGAAACAGGTGTGATAAAGCAGCCTCGGGGAGGATTTAGGAAGTAGGTGGGGGAGGGATGTAGATTAGACAGGGAGAGAATATCTGTGCGTTATTTTCCTTTCTAAGACGGAATATACACATGGTAAGATAAGGTAAGATAAGGTAGCCCATGGAACTCTCAAGTGCCATTAGGCACCTAAAAATGGGGGGCAGTTTCGGTGGCTGGACAGGAGAGTTAGGCATCAGGAAATCATGTTTATATAATAATGATAGTACAGTCAGCAGAAATAAATACTAACATTTAAAATGCTACATATAAATCTTACAATGTGACTTATTTCTACAACATAAATATATTACTAATCTTTGAAACGTAAAAAAACCAACAAAGGTTAAAATTCCTAAATTGTATGACTGCACACTGTTCAGTTGCCACCTTTGTAGGCCTGGGCAACACAGTGTAGACCTGAGCAAAACCATGTTAGAAAACAAATGTTTCCACTGATGCCAGAGACTCTGTAGTCTACAGTAGATCAATTGCGCCTGCAATAAATCAAATCCATGCCATCTTTGACAATTTGGAACAATTTTCACATTTCAATATCAAAGGAACAATTTGGGGTATGTCCATATGTGGGAGGGGATTGCACACTCCCTCACGTGTACAGAATTTAGGATTACAAATTCTGTATGTTAGACTTCTATGAGGAAGCTAACATGGAATTTAGCCTCAATTCTGGATCCTGTCTACTATTCTCTCATTTTAACTATATAGATCATCAGATTAAGCAGCAAATGTATTGAACAAATTCACATTTTAAGATGTGGTGATGCCAAAAAGAAAGCACACCTCACAACTACACACCAAATTAAAAACCATTTTTACTGTCTATATTAGTCATGAGATATACATGGCCCAAGGGCCAAATATAATTTTTTTTAATTTTTTTAAGGGAAGCCCCAGAAGCGTTTGCTCTCAATTTAAAACACATGATATGTGACTCAAAATAGGAACTTCCACTGTTAAGAGTTAGGACAGCCACAGCAGGCCTTGAAAATGTCTTGAATGCAGTTTATTTTACAGATAGGGTAGTATCGTTACTTCCTGGTTAATGGCAGTGTTGCTGAGGTATTTTCTTTCCTTTGTTTCTGTGCACATTACCCCTGCCTTTCATGTATTCTTTCTATATAAACCTACAAATTGATTTGAGAAACCACCATTTTGTGTAACCTTATGAAAGATGGCTACTGGTGTGGGTTTACATAGAAGCGTCATGTTGGATAAAATGCATTGTTTGAAGTAAATACCAAATGTACATGTAGTCTAAGGCCCTGTAAGGTCAGGCTTTGCACTGTTCAGGGCTAAGTAGCAATTTTCACACATCCGATGCCAAAGCCCCACTGCATACTAAATAAAATATAGACAATCCTCACTCGAGTTACAATTGCAGACCCTACCGTAAGATTTCCACACCATCCTCACGTAAAATGGAGGAGGTGCAGAAATATAATTTGTATGCAAGGGCTGAAGTCAGCCCTTACTGTACAATTTCCCCCCTGCCACAGAGCCGAAACGCTTATGATTTTTGCCCTGTCCTACCACACTCTTGGAATATATACCAAAACGGAATTCTGCGTACAGAGAATTCAGGTCCCTCCTGGCAGCGCAGTGCTCGCGCATGCTCATCTTACGTCTAGTGCCAACCTATTATAGCAAGTATGAATCAGGTCCATGGATATGTGTGCACAAACGCTGCCATTTCTAACAGGACGTGGTGGTACAGGGCAGGAAGTGAAAAGCGGTCCACTATGTGGGACCACGGGGTAGGTAAGCTGCCAGGCGTCCTACGTATAATTCAGACTTCTGCGCAATCCACACTTAAGTACGACACAGAAGTTTTAAGAAAGGGTCCTTGGACCATAAGTCTTGGACAGCACATCAGCGCTTCTAATTAAAAAAGCAGATATTTTAATAACAGATATTGGAAAATGGACATTCCACATGCCCTTGGTTTAGAATTGCAGCTGTTGTGGCATATAGTACAAGTTTAATGTGACACCACCAAAACATTGCATAAACAGAATGTAACTAGTCGCTAGTTTCTTATTCATGAGACATGGGTTTCCCAGAACTGAAGGTCTGTATTTTCATGACTAGTACACACCATGAAATTGTACCCTCTAGGTGTGTTGTGACTTATATTTATTCACCGTGCACATATGGCAAATCCTTGTTATGCTGACCAGCATTTACATGATCTAAGAATATGAGATTGGCCAATTTGCGCAATGAACACAAAGTTATGACCTTTTCTTTCCTCAAATATATGTGTATGCACATATTGGGAATGTTTTGTTTTTATAAATGAGGTCATCTGAGCCATTAGAAGTCAAGTACAGAAGATCTGTCCATCCATTAAACGGTGTAACTGAAGCTTTCCAAGGAAGCCAGTCACCCTTAAAGTAACCGTTTTACTTATTTGTACCTTGTAAAAGATTCATGTTCCCATTGAATTACACTAGATCATCTATTTGTGCAATACACACAAATGCAAAGTCATCTTGAACACTTTGCTGGAGCCTTAGAAGAATGACAAACAGCTGTATCATCCAAGTCACTAAATAATGTAACAAACAACAAAACTGCTGTTCAAGCCATGCAGGCACAATTATGTGTTTTATTAATAGGAGGAATGGCTAAGTAAAACACCTGCCTAGCTCCAAAGAGCACATGACCTTTTGCCAGCTGCACCTCAATCTGCTATTAACCCCTTGTTTTTTAGTGTTTTTGCCAAGAATAGCTCATTTTAGATTTTTAGTTTTTACATTTTTATTTTCTAGCCAAACCTATCTTTATTCTTAGTAATGGAGGACTGAACAGGACCTCTCTCATACACACTGCACAGGGCTTATTACAATACAGAATGTGCACATAGAAACATTTGCTTTGCAGATAGCTTGAACTCTATACATGGTACGGATTAGTAATCATTTTTCATTGGTAGAATACAAAGCACTTATGGTCTTAAGTGTACTTACACCTTTGACCAAGGCCACTAAATACCCTTTAGTAACGATTATGATATCTTCCCAATGACACCTGCCACAAGGAAACTACATATGACTGTGTATCCTGATTTGCCTGTCTTTCTGTAAAGATCATTATTGTTGCTATTATGAATTACACATCCCTGCTTCATAGTTGTAGAGCACAGTACAAAATGTATTACATCGTTAATGCCACTATACAATGGAATAATCACCACATTACCAGAGGGATGCATTCTCTGAAGCGAAAATTTTATTACCAGATGGGTCATCAAAACATTTCAGGGTGTTCCTACACAATTTCTACCTTTAATGCTATAGTTAGTATTCCACCCACAAAGAAATTGAATTAAATTTACTATAATAGGTTTGTGCTCTCAACTGTAGTTATGTGGACATCATAAGCATACGACACCCAACAGACTATACAGAATAAATATGAACAAACCAGTAATGATCATTGTCAAGTGTGCCCTAGAGCTTTTAGAGGCGCCAGTAACTTTGGTTAAAGTTATATATAGACTATGAACTAACCATTTAGAAGTAATAATAAAATGTCATTTTTGTGTAAGAAATAATAAATATGATCTTTCATAAATTCATACTTCAGAAAAAATTCTCCATCTTCATTACTCAGCAGAAAGTTTATTAAAAGGAAAAATATGGGAGATACAAGGATCCCATCAAACACTTCACTAACATGGACAGTCTTCTAACACCTATAGTCCACCTCAGCTTTCCAACGCTTAAGAATGTAAAAGAGGGGGATTTAAAGTCTAGGTCCCTATGCAGTCCAGTAATACCGAGCCATGCTAATTTGTGAGTGTAACTCAGCCTCCGTGTAGGAAAAGTTCAGATAGAATGGAATATATTCAGATTTGGAAGCACAGGTGTGTGCACATGCCCAGAAAGACAGAACAGATGCAAGGGGAATGTCAGCTTCAGTCCATAGGCATAAGTGGATTTTATTTTTCTAGAGCATAAAACACATTTTTATCTTGAAACATATTGACTCAAGATAAAATGTATCCTTCACATAGATTTAGCATTACTTCAGTCAATACAGCTTTAATTTGGTACACAAAGCAATATGCTGTTATAAGTATTTAATGTAAACTGTATATTTAAGAACAACTGAATTGTAATAGGGCCCAATTTTATCAGAAAAGAAAGAAACCCCAAATTAAACCGTGTAATTTTAATGACCCTGACCTCACCTGTGTGACAAAGGGTTAATAAAAACAACCACATGGAGCTAGATTTACACTGACCTAGACTTTAAAGCATCCAACCCCCATCGCCTCTTTGCCACCTTTAACACTTTCCTCTCCCTGCCCCGCCTTCCATCCCACCCTATATCTACACTTCAGACTTTGAAATGACATCTCCTCCACCCTGCTTCCTTCACCCCTCCCCAACTCTCCACCCCCCTTCTATGCAGTTTTCTTTCCATCATACAAGTGACGAAATTCACTCCCTCACCACCCTCAACCTGCCCTGTGGACCCCACTCCCTCACACCTACTCTAACACCTCTCTCCCATTGCCTGCTCCCATCTATTCAAACTTTCCCTCTCATCTAGTATCTTCCCTTCCTCTTTCAAGCATGTTCTTGTCTGTCCGATTCTCAAAAAACCTAATCTGGACCCTACATCACCCTCCAGCTACCAACCTATGTCCTTTCTCCCCCAAAACTCCTTAAGCACTTAGTCTACCAAAAGTCTCATCAGCTACCTCACTGACAAATCTCTCCTGGATCACCTCCAGTCTGGTTTCCAGACCCTTCATTCCACTGAGACTGCCCTTATCAAAGTTACTCCATCCTCATTCTTCCTGATCTGTCAACTGCTTTTGACACTGTTGACCATACTCTTCTGCGTCTAACCCTCCGCTCTTTTGGTCTCACAGACACTGCTCTCTCCTTGTTTTCTTCCTATCTCTCTGAACGTACCTTCTCTGTTTCCACCCCTAGCTCATCCTCCCTCCCCTTTCTGTCCTTGGCCCGCTCTTCTCCCTGTACACCTCCTCGCTGGGTAACCTCATCAGCACCTTTGGTGCAACTACCACCTCTACACTGACACCCAAATATACCTCTCCTGCCATGACCTCAACCCCTCTCTTCTGTCTAAGATTTCTGAGTGCCTTGCGACCCTTTCCAAATGGATGGATAAACACTTTCAAGCTGAATATGGACAAAACAGAAATCATTGTTTTTCCTCCCCTTAGGATTTTATCCGCCCTCCCCTCATAACCATTGGGGATACCTCTGTCTCCTCCTCCCCTCACGTTCGCTGCCGAGATGTCATCCTTGACTCCTCACATCTGTGCCCTCTCTAGTTCTTGCGGTTTCCAGCTATGCAACATTACACGCATCCGTCAGATCATCACCAATGAAGCTACCAAAACCCTCATCAACTCTCTAGTCATAGAGCACCTCGACTACTGTAACCTTCTGGTTTGTCTCCTGCTCACCCATCTTCCACCCCCCTTTAATCCATACTCAATGCTGCTTCCAGGCTCATCTTCCTCTCACACCACTCTACCTCGGACTCTCCTTTATGTCAAGCCCTCCACTGGCTTCCTGTCTGCTTCAGACCGCTCTTTAAACTGCTTACCCTCACCTTTAAGACCATCTCCTCATCCACTGCTCCCTAACTCTTCCCTCATCAACATGCACACCCCTTCCGGCCTTCTCCATTCTGCTAACCACCGCTATCTGATCTCCCTACTGATCATCACATCTCTTGTCCGTGTCCAGGACTTCTCCTGTGCTGCAACTCTGCACTGGAATGACCTCACTTGTTCAGTCACTGTCCCCCACATTACAGGTCTTCAGGCGCTCACTCAAAACACACCTATTCAGGCTAACCGATCCCTCCTCTACTTAACATCCTCACTGCATACTACATCTATCCCTTCTTTTCCTTCCCCCTCTGTAAGTTTATTCCTCCCACTTAGTGTGTTAGCTCATGTGAGCAGGGCCCTCCATCCTAGTGTTGTTCCTTCCTCCACCACTCCCCCTTCACTTCGTACCCTCTTGTCCCCTTCTGCTACCCTTTCACCCCATACCCACCTGGTGGCTCCCTTGCAACCTCTCACTGCACTCTATCCCCTCCTCCCTGATTTGCCAAGCTTGACACCTTGCATTTTGCCTTGCTGTCTGTGTTTTCTTCACTTTATTGTATTTTTATGATATAATTTATATTGTATTTTATTATGTACTATGCTGTCCATCACTACTCTGTCTGTACGGAGAAAGGAAAAGTGGAGATGTTGGCCATAGAAGCCAATCAGATTCTAGCTCTCACCTTTCATATTAAATACTTGAAAATATAATCTAGAATCTGATTGGTTGCTATGGGTAACACCTCACATATAACACTTATTACCATTAATTTGCCATAACCACCAAAGTATTATTAGGACAGCATGCACTGTCACCGAGGCTTTTGTTCCCCTCCTTTAAACTTACTTTACAGAATAATTACAAACTAAAATAATCTCTTCTGTTACAAATATGTAGTATTTAGGAAGCAAGCTGATAGGATACATGAATTTAGAAGAACATAGAGATATGAACTTAATTAATATGGGAAAGTATTGGGATTTCTTTTCAGTATTACTTGCCAGGTTATCAAAATTAAAAGTTTTGTAAAAGTCATTAGCTTCAGATCAAAACTTTGTCAATAGACAAAGCAGAAATAGCAGAATGAACAAATATAAAACACATATTGTAAATACCTTGTTCTAAATATTATCAAGTGAAACATCTATGCTTGTTAATAACATACACAGATGACTGTCAAGATCATGGCATGTCAGTATGGCTTAAGGAACACATCCATTAGGGCTTTAGCCTTAATATCATAATTTCATTGCTTTTTGAAGTTGAGTGGCAAAGTTTCAAAGGTCTCTAATTTTGTGTCAATGTAGGAAACCTTAATCAGACATATTATGGGAAAAAACCACACACATACACACATTGATTAGGAGACAGATGAAAAAATTGAAAAACAAAACAAAAGCATAAAAAAAGGTCATAGCTATAATAATTTTCGGTACTTGTTTATCTTTGCGGCCCCCGCTACGTAAGTTACGTACATTATTTATTTATTTTTTCCCCCAATTCTCTCTCTCTCTGGGGGCATGGACACTGTGGGTAGGTGACACTGATGCTCTGTGCGGCAGCGGGAGCCAGCTTCTGGAGACCGGACATGAAATGGCGGGGACTGATGGTTTGGTGGTGGTGGTGACGACGACACTGCCGGTTGGTGGGTGGCTGGGTTGCTGCCTGTAAGTACGTGCGTGACTAATGCAGCAATGTCCGGGACCGGACATGTTGCTGTATCAGGGACGGACAGAGATGATGTTCTGTGGTGGCGGGAGCCTCTGGAGACCGGACATGACACGGCGGGGACAGGAAGGGAAGGACGGACTGGGGAGGGGGGAGACGGACGGAGAGACACCCTCCTCCTTATTGTTTACATGGGCCGCCGCCGGGGGACACACACAGCTGCACCGGAGCGCGCGCCCTCTGCTGAAGAAGAAAATACGCAAATAGCGTAACCAGCGGCCTCTCCAAAGATAAACAAGTACCTAATTTTCTAATGCCCACATCCACTAAACTGTTTGAGAAACATGCATCCATATGCAATCAGATACTTTTAAAAACACTGGAACGGTGTCTGAGACTTCTCCCTTCACTCACCTATTCTACTCAACTACTAGATCTTCTTATAGCAAAATCACACCTCTCCAATGCAGTATTACACACACCTGCTAAGGAAAGGCTTTGGTGACTAGGGTCCGGATTCACAGTTGCGTAGTTTTCGTCTTACGTACCTTGTTTTAAGAATTGAGCTACTACACATGCATAGCTTATTTACGCTATCTACGTCCCATTTCTGTACATAGATTACATAAGCGCGGTCTTTAGACTATGCTTAAGCAATCTACATACGGAAATGGTAGGTATAGTGTAAATAAGCTACTACGCATGTGTAATAGCTCAATTCTTAAAACAACGTATGCAAGACGAAAATTACACAACTGTGAATCCGGACATAGAGGTGGTACTTCACTCCGTTAAGACCCTTTGTATGGTAGGAAAGGAAGGGGGTTCCTTTTGGGTGTTACAATTACTGTATTACTAACCTTCAGTTTCTGAAAATATTTAAAACTAGTAGCAAGTCCATATTACATCAATATTACAAAGTAAATGTATATGTGTAATGCCTCACAAAATATGATTGCCTGCATGTACATAACACTTAACAAGTCCATCAGGTTAATCATCTAGATAAGATTCTTTGATGTATAATTATATATATGACTAAACAGGGTGTATGTTTATAGTCATATTAAACTGAAAGACAGAGTAAATTAATACAATCTAGATACTGAATATCAAAAGAATGCAATAAATTGAGGCACTTTAAAATAGTAAAAATAAGATGTAAACAAATATACTGAATAAGACTACTAATGCATTATATACTGTCTAAAACCATAGAAAGAATTGTAATCTCCTGACAGCTTAACTGAACAATCCATACACCCCATACTGTAAATCAGATCAACTGTAATGGCATAAAGCAGCACTTACAAATGATGTGCTCAAAGTAAGAAAAAAGAAGCTAGCCAAGAAGTAAGCAAAGGAAGAAATGTAGTAACTTATGCGTAGCTGGTAAAGGCACGCTGACCCCTTGAGAACCTTTATAAATCATTGCACCAAATAAAGAAATACATTATATGTGTGGACAGATATTCAGTGGATAAGAGCTATACATACATATTTATTATTGTGTGGATAGATAAACACTTATTCGCCAACTAATCACAGTGCAGTGTCCATGACTAGCATTCACAAAGCAGTGTACATGACAAGTGTATGTGTCAATACAAAACTATACAATATTCATCATGAGCTCATCTGTAATTTACATTGGGCAAAGCTTAATAGATGTAATAAAGAGATTATTGTTTAAAGTACCAGTATAATGCCCATGTATTTCTTTAATTACCCATGACCCTTTCAGGAAAATTCTTTACTGCCAACTGCTTGCATTCAAGTTTCTGGCTAGCATCTATCATAGAAAGATTAGATATTAGATTTAATTATAACATTTTATTAAATTAGATGAACTAATCTAGTTTGTGAATAAGTTTTATATTACATCAATGTCACACAAATGTATTTTGCTGAATGGTAGAGGAGATCCCCATCCTGTACTTTATGGGATCAAATATGGAATGTCAAAAACAAAATCCTTAAGGAACGGTAAAATAATAACATACATATTTACATACATGGCTCTCTTTGTAGATCTGTGGTTATCAAGTTTTTTTTTTCTTATGGGATTACCAGCTGCCCACTATGGAATCATTTAAATTTCCACTTTCGAGATCATGTAGATACATACACACGACCCATAAATATATTTTCAGTGATTTTGCTGTTCTTTGCATATTTTTGCATTGATTTTAAGTTTCATTTCATACACATCATTTATCCCCATGATAATGTATTAATTATGTCCTCGTTCATTTGTTAGCACACCTTCTCACAACCTTGCCCAGTTGCCCCAAGTACCACCTGACAGTGCTGTATGTACCACTGAGAATCCCTGTTCTAGATGGTATAACTTTGTGGTTTTCTTTTGTGTGGTTATTAGAAAACACTAGTGTGGGATCACAAAAACAGTCTATTTGTAAGTATGAAAAAAGTACAGGCTTATTTTTAAAGTCTGACCCAAGGAATTCAAACAAAGAATGCTAGATTTCACTCCTCAAATATATTCGACATTAGCCTATCTAATGTACCTTAATAATACAAATCTGGCTTATGAAGGTACATTACATAAATCATATTAAATACAATAATCTTGTCAGAGTTGGGGGAAGGCCACCTATAAAACAAAGTCGTCTGGAAAGTTAGTACCCACCGGTATGTAATTGGTAATATAAGACTTTTATGACCTACAAAAACAGCCCTAATGGTTTTAAGCACAATAAAATACAGTAATAAGCAAAGCTGACCTATAAAATACATCCGTAACTGTCGCCAAGGCTAGTTTTAATTATCACTATATAACTTACCAAAAAATGACGGCAAATGTGAGACAGTTTCCAAGAAACTACAGGTATCTATTTGCTTATCAGCAGGTAAGGGCTTGAACTGGTGCTGGAGAAGTAAAGCCATGGTTGTTCCCTAAGGAAATGCTACTTACAACGTTACCCTAAACCTACCACCTGTAGTCTGCCCAACACGGAACTGTGTACTGCTCTGCTCTCCCTCCTCGCCTTACAGCTGACAGTAGGGGCGGAGCTTTCGGAACGCGCCGCCTCCAATCACCGGCTACATCACCAGCCAATCAGAAAACAACAGACTGGATTACAACGTCATTTATGTCGGCAACACAAAGGAAACAATTTATTCTCTGGCCAATCGCTAGAAGGCTTTAACAGTCCGACGAATCGGCTTCTTCCTATACAGGGGCGCATAGTGCTTGTTTTCACATCTGTGAATAAATGATAGACTTTAAGATGGGAGTGAGGATTAGTAATAAAATATTTAAGGTCACTTTCCACAGACATTACAAGCTAATTGCAAGATCGGGTATAGGGACAGGACAGACTGGCTGAACTTGGATTTCAGCAGGCAATGCAGTGTGATGTAAATATTGTGAAAGTCCCACTTAACAGGAAAAGGGTGTCAAACTTTAATTATGATCTTTTATGGAAAAGCATTGGTATTACTTTAATCTACTTGAGCTGAATAAAAAGATTAGATTAGACATAGAGAGGATCCATATTTGTGTTCATAAGATAGGATCCATATTTTTGTTCATACGAGAGGATCCATAATTGTGTTTATAATAGACTATCAGTAGCCAAGCTGTAAAGTACCAGCACTCTCCAGTACATATAGAAAGCCTACACCACACGTACATTTATTTCTCTGTAAGCATTCCCTTTCCACAATGGCACATAAAACAACCCCTGTGTAAACAGCAGGTGCTATCGTACTGCCATCTGTTGCTGTATTAATGCCAACTGAAGGCATATTATTCTACCATCCGTGATTAACATATAGATCCATTAAACTGAACAGCAGTATGTCCCTAGTCACTGCCTGCTGCATTCTCATGCCATGCATTGTGCTATTTTAAATGGCTATTGAACAGTTCCTATACTCTAATAAATGTTTTATGTACTTACTTTAACAGATACTTAGAAAGCACCTGATCAAGAAATATATTGTCCTTTCTCTGAAAACCTAGTACTGACAGTGTGTAAGGGCTGTACAGTTACCAGAAAACATACCCAATAATACGGATTAAGACGATAAATAGACTAAAGATCTGTGTCATAGGGAAATAAATTCTATCATTTTACAACAAGGTTCATGATTTTAACACGGCGCTTCTTACTCCCAATTGTACACTGGTAGTTTAGAATGACCCGCGTCGGCCGCCGTAGCCGCGCCATAGCCACTGTCTCTATGGTGACCAGAAACACCGGAAAAGGAAGTCAATGCTTTGTTTCAGCTGTTGTGGTGTCAGTTATTAGCTTGCAGAAAGCTGGAGCTGTGAGAGCAGTAGGTTGTCGCGTTATTAATACATACAGCATTGTGGATCCACTGTGCAAGCTCTATGAGAGTGCCTAGAAATACTTCAGTGGTGTTTTATGTTTGCAGATATTGATATTGGTAATGTAGTGTCTGTAATAATATATTGCTTTGTGTGATTGAAGATACTGGCAGAAGTGACAGTTGTAAAATCCATATGTTCTCCTTTATAACTTCTTTCAGGATTTAGAATGTTTTGTATGTTTTAGAATGCTTCTAAACACTTAGAACACCTTGTTAATGGCTGTATTATTGTAATAATTATAACCAATGGATTTTCTTACTAGATGGCCTTACCCACCCTCCCAACATCTTGGCGCAGTCGCAGCAGGATACTGGAGAAGCAAATAGTGCGCCATAGACAGCAAGAGGCTTCTTTCCGTCACGAGTGGGATCTGGCAAACCGCTATTTTAAACAGTCTGATGTTTACAGCAATAAACAAGCCCAATGGAGTTCACGCATTTCCTATGAGCAGAGGTAGTAATGTTCAAATGGTTTTGTTCTTTGGTGCATTATCTGTTTTCAATGTAATATATAGCCTGTTTTATATTTATGTTTATGATCTGGAGGCTGAGGAAAATTTCAACCTAATTATGTCGTGGCCAGTGATTTTCTTTTGCATTACTTTGAACTTTAATACACTAAACTAAAACACACCTGTTTTGGGGTGCTTTCAGATATTATGGCTCTTAAAAGTAATCACATTAGTGGTATGTGCAGCCCTTAACTGGGGGTTGTGAGACCCACACAGGAAGAAACTAAAAGGAAACCAAATATTATAAAGGTGCTGTTACATTCGCCACATTTTAAAATATAAAAATGTACAAAATTAAAATATGTATGTATTCTCTGAAAAATCTATATTCTATGTGTATTCAAAACAATCACTTTCTTTATTGTTAAAAAATATGTACACACTAAAATCTGATACCAGATACACACCATAAATGAACAATAATGTTTTATAATGAGATCGTAATATAAAGTAAGCAAATAGGACCTGATTCACGCTTAAGAAGCTCTTGCTTATTAGGCGTGTGATCTTCCACAATGACCTACTACGCATACGTAGTAGGTCATTTACGCAATCTACGTACAACTTAGGTACGTAGATTGCCTCCGTGTGGTCTTTTAGTTAGAAAGAGGCTACCTATTGCCCCCTTGGGGAGTGTTTAGTTAGAAATGGGAGGTGGGAGGGATTTTGATTAGCCAGGAAGGGCGGGGGAGAGGCATTGTGCATTTCCTTCTTAAAAAGATAGGGCTGGATCCAGACTTAAGAAGGAGCTTGAAATTAAGAGAGGAAAGTAACTCCTGAGCTAAACCATGCTGATTTCAGGGGAGTCATATTCCATCTGTTACAAACTGTATTAGAAATGAGAGGTGGTTTCTCGGCCCAAGTCTAAATAACAGTGTGATAGTAAAGTATCCCTGCATGCAAAGAATAGAATGAACTTTTCACCCCCTGAAATCAACATGGTTTAGATAGGAGTAACTTTCCTCTCTTAATTTCAAGCTCCTTCTTAAGTCTGGATCCAGCCCATAGATCTTAAGATAAAGTGCCATAGGATATCTAAAAATTGGGGGCTGGTTAGGGACAGGATAGGTGAGTTAGGTGCGGATCTGTCTGCACCTAACTCACTAAGTGTGAATCAGGTCCACAGTTTTGCAATAATCGCTATTTGTAGGTAGTTGGCTATACGTGTTGGTTGTTAAACTGCAATATTTGCCATTGTTCCGTAAGTGATGGAGCAATGGCAAATATTGCAGTTTAACCAACCAACACACAGACAACAGAACTGTTGTCCATAGTGCTCTGGAAAGGAGGAATACCTGTGTAGCACCCTTATCCACCTGCACACCACCTGGTAATTACACAGAGACCGGCTTCTGAAGGAAGCACAGCATTCCCACTCACAGACTGGTGCACCCAAAGTGGAATAGCATCATTGCGGCGTTTACCTGCCATAACCGAAAGTTCCGTTGCAGGTAGAGCAATATAGCATTTTTTAAGTGTAATAGCAATATAATGTTCCTATGATTTACATCTACAAATAGCGATTATTGCAAAACTAAGGCTATAGACTGGATCCACGCCCCTGCATGCGTTCCGTACATGTGGAGGTCTGTCAGTCCGCATAAAAGAGGGGTGTGAACTCCCACTGTCGCTCCCCTCTCTTGTTCGAAACAAGTGTGACTTACGCTGCCATAAGACAGCCTTAACTCACACTTGTGGATCAGCGTTCCGTCTCACTGCTGATCCGCTCATAAGTAGGTGATAACACCCACACTGTACACATTGCATACTTCCCCCTGCCCACCTTAGCAGGCCGAGGGGAAGAACAGACCCTTTGTTCGTAAATGCTATCATATGGAACAAAGCTACGAGGTCTTTCCCATACTGCCCATTATGTTCAAATCTTCTATTGTAAATTTCAGCATTTCCCTAAGCACCCTTTTCCTGTTGTTTTAATTGACAAATAAAGGAATGCGATAGCCATTTTGTAGCTTGTAACCTAGATTTTGCTTACAGCATGAATGCGTACCACCGGGAAAAGCAGAGAGAGGAGAAAAAGAAGAACCTAGAACGACGGAGAGAAGCTCTGCACAAATTATTGCAAGAAGAGCGAGATTTATTGGAAGCAGAACTCCGGGAACTCTCTCAGAACAGGAATCCTGATATCACTAGCATGAGGGAGAGATCAGAGGAGCTCAAATCTGCCCGAGAAGAGAGGAGAAAAAAGGTTTACCTATCTTTTCATAGTTTATCTAACTTATTTACTCAAATAGTAATAAGATGTTAAAAGAATAGCAGTCGACTTACAAACCAAGTGTAGAGATATACATCGGGTCGACGGATTTGGCATTATAACAATTATAGATATATAAATCTTTCATATTTGTATGTAAATTAATATATTCTACTATTCTGATTTCTTGTATGCAGCTTGCAGAGGAGTTATTGTTTGAACAATGGAAGAATAACAACATGAAGCTACGTGGGGTAGATGTCTTTTCTTATTCAAATTTCATATA
The DNA here is from genome assembly GCA_011038615.1 of Limnodynastes dumerilii. NCBI lineage: Eukaryota > Metazoa > Chordata > Amphibia > Anura > Limnodynastidae > Limnodynastes > Limnodynastes dumerilii. The sequence goes on along the minus strand of WWET01000134.1, from coordinate 506,934 downwards.
TTCTTTTATTGTTTAATGGCAATTTTTGTCACATTTTTGTTGTAAAATAGTATAAAGAATCTATTGATATTGTTCTATGGATGTAGTCATGTTCATGCACTTTGCCAATCATGCATTGTACATTTCTATTTAGGTGGAATCCAATTTGCATAAAAACTATGTCGTTAATGCCTGGGGACAGCAGGTGATGGAGAAAAATCAGGTAATCTTTTATTTGGTCTCCAATGTAATTTTCCTAATAAAATGATGAAATGTGTTATTTCACAGATATGACAAGCAGTGTCTTGTAAATTATTGCAAAAATTATGCATAGTGTAATTGCAGGATTTTTTTCTTGTGAGCACACGTTTTTATACATGTTTTATGACTTTTATAGGAAAAAACAGAGGAGGAAGAAGAAAAGAAGAGATATGAAAACCAGTATGAGCTTGCAAGGCAGGAGGCCATAGCAAATATGAAGAGGGAGGAGGAGAGACGTAGGCAGGCAGAGATGGAGCGTGCAGAGGTCTTGCGCCAACAGATGGAGGAACTGAAACTAAGGGAACTGGAGGTGAGAGGAACATTTATTAATTCATCCCCACCAATTTATTAATTGCATCTGATAAGAGTAGTATTAATATCAACCAACCAGCACATCCTCTTACTTGTTTAAGACACTGAAGCAGCATGCGTAAATTAGCTGTCGTTATAACTTCGGATCAAGTTCAAAATCAATTTACCTTTTTTTTCAGAGTTTTTTTTTTGTTTTCTCTTTCTCATGCTCTTTTTACATTGTGTATGAGGATATGGCTGTAGAGCATATTTTTTTTATAGAAAGGTTCTTGTGTTGTGCTTGTAAGTATGAGTAGAATTCCATACAAGACTATATAATGAATGTGTCTATTTGCACATAGGTGTATATGTAATTTTAGGCAGTATACACACTGTGCTATAAAAAAAAAAAATACACATACATGTAACTGAAAATTACCTGTTATATATGATATTGCTAATTTGATGGGCTAGGTATAGCTGACATATGGGGTAAAACACAGCAATTGCATACGCAAAATGTTTCTCTTTAACAAATTATACTGTAAAGCTGGGCATACACTAGAGCGATTATCGCTCCCAGCATGTGGCTGCCAATAAACGGGACGATTTTCCTCTGGGGAAAAGTCCCGATATCGGCACCATACACAGAAGAGGCTGGGGGCGATAATCTCTGCTATTGGCTAGCTGCAGTCTCTCTCCGATTGGCTGGGTCTCCTCTCAATCTTGATAGGAGACCCATGCAGCCAGTTTATTGGTTGGCTGCAAAAAAGCAAAAAAAAAATCACACAGGCTGCTGCTCGGTGTCCTCTCTCCCTCTGCCTGGCTCTGCAGCGCTCTGCCCTCTCTCCTTCTGTGTTAAATGTCTATCCAGCAGTCATTTTACATAGAGGGAGAGAGGGCAGAGCACTAGGTACCTCCAAAAATCGCACCTAGGGTCCGATTATCATTTAGGAATTCCAAAAGATGCGATAAACGGGCCCTAGCGTTTTTGGATGGTTTTATCGCCGTTTGAAAAAAAAAAAATCTGCACCATACACTAGAGCGATATTTGGCCCAATCCACGATAATCGTGCGTTTGGGCCGATAATCGCTCTAGTGTGTGGCCAGCTTAATGTTTCATTTTAAATTGCAACTTTAGTATAATTTAAAATTCATGTTTTTTTTAAATATATTTCTACCATAACAGGCTCAAAATTTGAAAAAGGAACAAGAGGATTTATTAAGACAGCAGTGGGAAGTAGAGGAACTTCAAGAGAAACGCAAGAAAAGCGAGGAAAGCAGAAAAAAAGTGGAACTTGGGTATTGCCAAATCAATTTTTTTGTGTGTTATTAGGGGTCACTGTGCTTTCAAATTTTAATACTATTCATTTGCAGTATGATTTCCTTTTTACACGACAGTCTGAAGATAAGAGGCAGAAAAGAGTAAATAACATGTACCACTGTGGTATGTTAACTCTAGTACATTTCTCCTTTCCAGACCTGTCTAACTGAAGCATTGTCTATCTATCTACAGTGTCTGTTTCTTGTCTATGCTGAAGTGTACAAATGCTACGTCAACCATTATAAATAGCGTGTACTTTTTACTATTAGGGACTAGATTTGCTCTGGTCTGTTTTTCAAATCCTTACAAAAATTTTGCACAATTTAGTACAACATTGTAGCTTTATAACAGCGCCACAGAAAAGGAGACACTTACATTTATGTGACTATAAGATTTGTCATGGCAAGAGTATATGATTAGTATGCCATTGTTACTCAAACGCTGCTAAGAGTGATTCATTCTGTTTTTGTGGTCTTGCCTTTTAGTCATTTCCTGAGTCGCCAGTATACCGCACAGATGAAAAGGAGGGCCCAAATGGTGCAAGAAGAGCTGGTATGAAACGGTTATACTTCTATTATAGTGTAACCTGTATTGCAGGTCCTCCAGACCTTTCCAGAAATATAGCAACGTTACCAAATAATGTCAGCATTCCTATTTCATTCATGATTGCGGGGTTTTTTTTGAGAATTTTAGCGCTGTTTGGCTTTATTGTCAACACCAACAATATTGCTAATTGATATTCAGAATTAATAGCGCTGTATTCTTTTCTATTGTAGTTTTAGGGGCCCTGAGAGATTCCCATTAAATAAGAAACACACACTCCTTTTAAAGCAGCTTGGTTTGGGCAAGAGGTTCTTTCTACCCCCTTTTTACCTCACTAATGTCAGCGGGCCGTATTCAGAGAGTACGCAATTATACACGCGCACATGGCAAGGCAACACCCACGACACTCCCCTCTCCCGGCCATGCGATCGTAGACTTACACCTCCATAGACTACTCTGATCTTTAAGTATGTACTTACGTGCGTATATGTCTTCCATCCATGCGATTCAGTATAACCGCACCCTCAAGTTAAAACGTACCTAAAAATTTGCACGCAACTCTGTGAAAATGGATCTCTGAATACGGTCCAGCATTCCTATTTCATTCATGAAATTTGCTTAAGATTGAGTTGAAAATCTTATCTTTCACTTAATAACTTGAACAATCTCAAATAAGATTTGCCATCCTACAGTGCAGAAATGGCTATGTGTATACATATATAATGAATGTTTTGGATACATATGCAGTGATGTCACGGTAACTGATATGCCTGCAGTCTCCTCCTTTCTTTCTCTAGCTTGGTCTTGTTTATCTCAGTATAGATACAGATTGTGACTGTGGGCTTTACAATAGTTCTGACCTATTGGGTTTCAAGCTTCAGAAAATCTGTAACAGATGGTAATACCATAAAATGAATAAATATTGGGAACCTTTCTTCCACAGAAAATGCATTCTCTTTATATACTGTTTTCTGCTGTGACTGAGCCCCCATCTTACTTTTGTAGGAAATGGACATGAAGATCCTGTCTGCTCTCATAGTGAAGGAAGATGAGGAA
>WWET01000134.1:487503-498675 GCA_011038615.1 Limnodynastes dumerilii | reverse complement strand
CCCCCCCCCCCCCCCCCCCCATTGTGTAGCCCATGCGTCGTATGTAGTATTTCCTGTCAAACCAGAAGTAATTTCTGGCAAGGGACAGATGTACAAGAAGTTCACATGAGGGGTCCGCTATAGTTTTCACCATGCGTGATGACTTCTTCTACTGTCTGAAGACCTTCATGTGGAATGGATATAGAGACTTGAAACGTCTATAGTGGCCAATAGGCAAGTCTGTGGTAATTGAGAAATGGTACTGAAGGTAAGAACCTTATCTATGTCCAGGCAAGCTGGATTTAGTGGACTGCCAGATTGGTATAGATAAGCAAATTCATGAAGATTGCTTTATGAGTAAGCAGATAAGAATAGAATTTAAAGAATCATTTTTTTTTAAACAAAACATGGATTTTAAAATATTGGCCTTCCTGATCAATGTGATCTAATATAACTTAGTAAGAATACTCTTCAGTTTGCATTATTAATGCAGGCATTCAGAAGAGATCAGAGTTGTGTCCTTTGTCCTTGCCAGTCCTGCCTGTCTTTATGGGCAATGGTTTGCTGATGTCCCATGATTTCATCCTCTGCATACCTCATTAGTATGACCCATAGACTAAGCAACACTGTCTAGGGGCACCAAGCTTTCCTTGATTCGTGGCATTCTTATTAATGTCTTACAGCCGTCTTTTATGCTGATTTTTATAAAAACCATTTTTGGTCAAATGGGCTCACTTACATTTACCCTGCCATTAGGGCACACAGCACACAATATCTCTTATTGCATTGTATATAGTTATGGAGTTGTTGATTGTTGGATTTTACAGTTAATAGCAGTCAGATTAGATCTCTAGAATTTTATATAAGCCTAATTACATTAGTAATTTAATAGACATTATGTAAGTACATTTACAGTACAGTAATTAGCTCCCCACTTGAGTGACAGTGGTATGTAAGGCATACTCTTATGATTCACCCCCTCCCAGGTGATGATGGGGAGACAGCAACAGATCCAGGAGCGGATAGAACAGAATAAACGTGAACAGAGGGAATCCCTTAAATCCCGAGCACAACTCCTCGAAGAACTGGAAGTAGTCAAGCAGCTGACCTCTAGGGAGAAAATAGAGGAGGAACAGCAGAAGACAGCACGCAAATTGGAGTTGGAGACACAGGTACCAATATAAAATGCACATTGTGCATACTAAGCCATAAATGAGTAAAACTAAATCTATATTTAATGTGTTTTTAATGCTTTTCTAGATTTCTGAACGCCGTTTGCAAGAAAATGAGGCAAGGCTGCGCTTAGAAGACGAGGAAATAAAAGACAGACTGGCAGGGGAACTGGAGGAAGATTTGGTAGACCAGGAGGCAGAGATCATGACACAGAGAGGTTATCAGGAAAAGGTAAGGTGTTTTTTAACACAGTGTGCATTTCCCAACACAACCTACAACTGTAAACATTGGACTGACATTGCCATTGTATAGCTATCCCTCCGAATGACCATATTATTTCCTGGTACCTCTGCTGCAGTCTTACTTCCCCTAATTAAGCTGTGATTTTACGATCATTGTGCAACCTTTACCACTCATAATTATCATGAGGAAAACATGGTATGCAATAAAAGCCAAACCAAATTCTGATTCCTTTATTTCTAGTACACTAAAGATAAAACAGGCATCAGTTTCATTATGAATGATTTTTAGTCTTAATAAGATAGTTATTGCCCTTTCTCTTTACACATATGCAGGACTGATGTGGTGTGAAATCAGGAGAGACAGTTACAATAAAGTCACTTATGTTTTACATATAATAGGTTATGGAAGCTTCAAAAATTGTTTCGTAAACAATGTCTGCTTTTTGTGTATTAAAAATAAATGGTTCAGAATCTGTCTGGTTGTTGCTCAAGTTATCATAAACATCTCCATAAGAAAGTGGGTGTTCTGCCGATACCTGCCTAATGACACCGCAGTATTAGTTGGGTTGTGATACTTCCTAATAATTGCTTGACAGCTGCTAAGTGTTGACTGAATTAGAAACACAACTGTTACATGACTGTACAGACATAAACAAAATGTTTCTCAAACTGTTTTTCAGGTGTTTAGACGGCCACGTCCTGCTTGGTTATGACTTGGGTAATTGTAGTAAGTGAAAGTGTCATGGCATCACAGCATCTCCTATGTGACCACCAGGAAAAGAAGGCTATGGCACTCTCCACCACTGTAAATAGACTTTCAATTGCAGATGTGTGTTATCTGTTAAATTTATCTGCCTGTGCTAAAGATTCTTAGAGAAAATGTACACTTTTATATTAAGGAAGGATTCCAGGATGGAGATGACAGAATATATCAGGTATATAATATCTATCAAAGCGATCACCTACAAATTGTCTGAAGTTTTGTTTTTGTTTGTAACAAGGCAGTAAGCTTTGTTAAGTCCTCTTTTGTTAATTACAGGTCGGCAGAAGAAAAAAACATTTCTGGCTAATTGCACTTTGTGCATAGCTCTATGCTCCCACCCCTTCTCACTGTTGTAGGTTTGACAGACTACTATAACATTTGTCTAAACAAGCAGAATTTCTCTGAATAGCTTTTAATGAACAAGAAGGTCTGCCACGAGGGTGGTAGATGCCAGTAATCTCTTTACAAAACTTGATTGAATGACTTGTTAACAGAAGTTGTATCCTGCTAAAGTTGTGATCCATTTTTTGATTTTGGAGAATATATTCTACGTATTTCACCTGAACTAAATCACGACTGATTTGTTACAAACTAATTCTAAATGACAGCTGTCTGTTAACACTACATCTATTTACTGTTGATGGCAATAGATTAGCATTGTTTCCAGTACAGAAAGAGAAACAGGCACTTTGAAAAACGTTTATTGCACAGTCAGAAGTTGAAAATAAAACCCTAAGGTAAAATTCACAAATAAATTGTACAATAAAATAATGTATACAATATCCAAAAAGTATGATTTAATAATACCACATAAATACAGGTTGCAAAAGGCATTAACGTTGTCCTGTGCCATAAAATGTTTTATGAACAGCTTCAAAAAAAATGACCGCTCTAACTCAGTCGTACTAGGTAACCTGTCTTCCAACCCACATCTAAAAAAATATATTCATTATTTAGAGGTGTATGACACTTAAAATATTTTGGCACTGGAGGTAATATTAACAATGCTAGTGGTTATAGTAGAAAACCTTCCTATTCAAAAACATACTGAAAAGCAAGGGCATTGGGGAAGATAAAAAGTGCTAATACTGTTTAGTTGTGCGGTTTTAATTGGGAAATGACAAGCACCAAGAGTGCAAATCTAGCCACAGGCCAGCAGATAGTCAGGCAATTAGGATTAATATGATTGCTTTATATTTCACAGTGGTTAGGTGTCAGTCACATTTCCTATTCTTAATGCTACAGGGTCAGTTATAGCAGAAACATCTTTATTACCACCTTCAATAACAGAATGAACTAAGAAGTTTGACAAGAAATTCTATATATGCTAATTGGGAACAGCTAACAAGCACTGTGACTCCTCCTTTTTTAAAACTACTTTTAAAGGTGAATTTCATTCCTATATTATTACTTTAAGTGTTACTCCACTGGTGGAGTTGGAGGGAGTTATTGGTGCGAATCAGTCAAAAAATATTGCATAGTGGTTTGTCTAATATAGCAGTATCCTGGCAACATACAATGAGAGCACTACCTGTGACAATATTCTACAAAGGAGTAGTAGTAATTATTAGCAAAGCTGCCTGTCAGTTATGAAAGTACAACAATTCAGTCTACTACTTTATGTAACACTATCCATATAATACTTTGGCTTCTATTTAAAAGTGGCCTTACTTAGGGAAACTAGTAGTGGCAAAGAAGTGCTTTCAACACTAGAAGTGTCAAAATTAAAAGCAAACCCATGTTACGCACTTATCTGCTTCATTCAGATTTCCTTAAGTATGCTAGGGTAACAACATATTCTGGCTCCCAAAATATGGTAGCATTTCCATTGCTCAAAGCTTAGGGACCTCACAACAGTAATATACACAATATGACACAATAGGGAATGGGAATCCATTTTGGTTTCTCTCTCCCAATAAACAGATCTTCAAAATATTAATAAAAATACTTCAACTGTACGTTAATCGATATTACCAAGAAGCAAATAAGAAACCTAAAATACGTTTATGTGCATAGTTTATGAAAGGATGGTATGCTTATAGTGGTTAGGGCACCCAGACACTTCATATAAATACACCACCTTAAGTACCAATGGAGACAAGGTTTTTGAAAATAAGCATGCATATATTTTTTTGTGGGGGTTTTTTTTTTAGGGGGGTAGGTGCAGAGGGCCAAAAGGGTTGAGACTCAGCAGCGGCTATGATAATGTATCAAATGTTTTTTTTGCCTTGCAATCACATACAATGATTAGCTGCTCACAATTACTCCTCTCTGTGTAACATCTTATGTCCTGCATTACATGTACTTTTGTCAATAACAGCAGTGCTTTCATAATACTTGTACAAGGTGGATGCTAGAACTTTGTTCAACTGCAGTGAGAGGATGTTTGTAGCCCAGTATTAAATGGGAGTTGGGCTTTTGCGCATGAAGTTCTGAAGTAGAGCAAGGTGAAGCCAGGAATTACTTCTCCTGTATAACATATGAAATATGCTGTTACCATATTTAAAACAAATAGCTACTAAAAATACAGAACTGATGACTGTTAATCTATTAGATGAAATGTTAAGTACAGAAATCATATGTGATGCTTAGATCTAAAGCATATAAGCTTGTGTGTTTGCAATCTGTACATAAAGAGGCACTTATTTTTTTATTTTATTTATTAAATACCCAATATTTTAGGGAGCTCCTACCATTAAACCACCTAAATTTAAGAATGCAAAAAATAAAATAAAAAATGCACTCTTTATATCACGTGCCCCTACTAAAAAACATCAGTGTCAATGAATTTAGCAAAAAAAAGTTCCAAGCAATGTAGTAGCAATCACATAAAATAATTACATTCCCGGTTACTGTGTGTATTGAGGGTTATGAATGTGCCATGTAATGAACATTATTAACACTTTCATCACAGCTGGACCAGCAACTGTAGAGCCCAGTACTGTGGGACTCTGAAAGCAAAAATACTAAAAGCATTTGGATATTACAATGAATTGCATTTTCATAATGTCCACATTTCAAATAAAAGGCCTGATAAGGAGTAAGGAGCAAAGAAAAGAAAGCGACTCATTCTCTAAGACAAATCATGTCACAATGTAAATAAAGCAAATTCCTTTTGGGAAATATTTGTTGCTTTTTCATGTAGCACACAACATTGTATTATTGTTCCCCTACAATATGGAGTCTTTCCAGGACATCCTGGCCGGACACCAGGTCTGTTAAGATGGCTGGATAGATGAAGAAATCAGCAGCATCGTTTAGTGGGTTGCCAGACAATCTCTCAGTGGAACGAAAGTAAAACTATAGATTTTTTTATTTTTTTTTGCTTTGCTCCCAACTCAGCATCAGTCTAACTAATAAAATAAAATTCACATAATACACTCCTATAGCTTGAACACTATTTTACATAAAACTGGTTTCATATTTAAAAACTCTGTCATTTAATTGTCAATTAAAAGGAAATAAGAAGATTAAACTTCAGAACAGATACAGATGGCGCACAATGCTGAGGTTATATATCAGGCTGTGGATTATTGGTAAATACAGTCCAGAAAAAACACTTATATGTAAAACATGCAAATATTAATACTGATAGTTGTAAGATGATCCTGCCTCTTTATAAAATAATACCCTAGAAATTTAAAAGTCAAATCAAGCCTTCTGTAGGAACAACAAAAGGGTACTAATGTCACTCAGTTGGTATTTTCTTTGGTTGTGATTGTGACTAATTGCTTGGCCGCCTTGGCAATATCATAAGCGCACTGTATAACTTGTTGTGTAACCAGCTGAATGTCTGTCGCAGGACTGGATTCCACTGTCAGGGTCTTTTTGCATTCCGTTTGCAGTCGATAAGCACTGGATGTCAGTAGTCGTAGCGATGTCCTCACCATCTCAGACTTGGGTTTCTAAAAAAGAAGGAAGGTTTTTCTTTTGTTTTTGCAGTAATAATTTTATTGCTCCAAAATTCAGTAAAAAGAGAAACATGCAGAAATCCTATCATTTATGTGCTGTGTGTTTTAGGCAGATAGAGTTTAAGAATGCAGAGAAATAAATCGCCTTATGTAAGGTAAGTCATACAATTTACATGTCAGTTAAGTGAGTCAAAGTCTAAAAACCACAGAGGACCCTCACACACTTTTTTGTGTCCTTCCCTATTGGCACTCATTTTAGCATTACATTATTCTCTGCTTTTAAGAAATTCAACTTTTTTTCTTGATTTTCACTGTTCCATTGTGTTTTTCATGAATTGTCACGTTCATACATTGTCGTTTTTTTTCTAATCAAATAGTAAGCAATTTGCTGATTATATTTTTAATCATACAATTAGTCCTGGTTACACACATTGGAAATAATCTTATTGGTAAAACTTATTTGTAACAGTTTTGTAATTTTATCTTCCATTAACTGTAAGCCCTAAAGAAGTGAGGAGTGCAGAGGAGGAGGGGCTTCCTCTAGTAACACAGCTGTTTACAGCTTAGTTACGGTTTTTAAGGGAATGTGCAACAAAGTTCCACAAAATACTAGGTTAAGCTTTCTCTGTAATAGTGTTTTAATTCTCTATACATAAGAACTGAAGGGCAGCACGGTGGCTCAGATAATGAATTTGATTCCCGTACTAAGCCTTATCTGTGCAGAAAAATATATAGTTGGCAGGTGTAGAGAGCTGCGAAAATAGTGAGGGGATGGATGGTGATAGCTAATCTCTAATATATAATATGCTAAAAAAAAAAGTGTATAAAAGTTAGTGTAAAAAACGAAAACAAAAGTGGGCAATAAACTCACTAATGTTACACGTGATTTAAGCAAAAACAATTCATATGGAGATATGGCCTCCAGAACTGAACACAGTATTCTAGGTGAGGTCGTACCAACGATCGATAAAGGGGCATCACTACTTCCCTCTTTCTGCTACTAATTCCTCTCCCTATGCAACCAAGCAACAGACTTGCCTTTCTCATTGCTTTGTTACATTACTTGGCTACCTTTAAATCTCATTAAATAATGAATCCTAGATCCCTTTCCACCTCAGTATTTTCTAATGTAGTGCCATTAATGATATATTGAGTTCTTGGGTTTTTGTGCCTCAAGTGCATTTTTTGGGTAGATACCCCAGTGTTGAAGGGTGGACTTGCTGCAGTGATAATGCTGGTACCCACTCTCTTTTTTGTTTTAGCTTTGTGTGGAGTGTGTATGTTCCCCCGTGTCTGTGGGTTTCCTCAGGGTGCTCCGGTTTCCTTCCACACTCCAAAAACAGACTGGTAGGTTACGTACGTATGTATGTATGTGTTAGGGACCTTAGTATGTTGCTCTAAAAGGGTCAGGGACTGATGTAACTGTCTCATGTCTTTGTAAAGCGCTGCAGACAATTTGTAGCGCTATATAAATAAGCGATAATAGTACTCTGCATGTTAACAATCCCATTTTCTCAAAATTCACTATTTAGCCCCAATAATGATAATATTTTGACAAGTTCACAGTGGTTGTTAACAGATTTAACTACAGATGTAACTACAAGTCAATCACACTTCTGTGTAATCAAACTGTCCACTTAGGAAGTAACACTGATTGACAATCAATTTCACATGCTGTTGTGCAAATGGAATAGACAACAGTTGGAAATTATAGGCAATTAGCAAGATACCCCCAATAAAGGAATGGTTCTGCAGGTGGTGACCACAGACCACTTCTCAGTTCCTATGCTTTCTGGCTGATGTTTTGGTCACTTTTGAATGCTGGCAGTGCTTTCACTCTAGTGGTAGCATGAGACGGAGTCTGCAACCCACACAAGTGGCTCAGGTAGTGCAGCTCATCCAGGATGGCACATCAATGCGAGCTGTGGCAAGAAGGTTTGCTGTGTCTGTCAGAGTAGTGGCCAGAGCATGGAGGCGCTACCAGGAGACAGGCAAGCACATCAGCAGATGTGGAGGAGGCCGTAGGAGGGCAACAACCCAGCAGCAGGACCACTACCTCCGCCTTTGTGCAAGGAGGAACAGGAGCACTGCCAGAGTCCTGCAAAATGACCTCCAGCAGGCCACAAATGTGCATGTGTCTGCTCAAACGGTCAGAAACAGACTTCATGAGGGCCCGACGTCCACAGGTGGGGGTTTGTGCTTATAGCCCAACACCACGCAGGACGTTTGGCATTTGCCAGAGAACACCAAGATTGGCAAATTCGCCACTGGCCTACGGCCTCCACGTCTCCTGGTAGCGCCTCCATGCTCTGGCCACTATGCTGACAGACACAGCAAACCTTGCCACAGCTCGCATTGATGTGCCATCCTGGATGAGCTGCACTACCTGAGCCACTTATGTGGGTTGTAGACTCCGTCTCATGCTAACTAGAGTGAAAGCACCGCCAGCATTCAAAAGTGACCAAAACATCAGCCAGAAAGCAGGATAGGAACTGAGAAGTGGTCTGTGCTCACCTCCTGCAGAACCACTACTTTATTGGGGGTGTCTTGCTAATTGCCTATAATTTCCACCTGTTGTCTATTCCATTTGCACAACAGCATGTGAAATTGATTGTCAATCAGTGTTGCTTCCTAAGTGGACAGTTTGATTACACAGAAGTGTGATTTACTTGTAGTTACATTGTGTTGTTTAAGTGTTCTCTTTATTTTTTTGAGCAGTGTATATTACCCCTTTGAATAAACATAAGGATACCCTAAATATTAAATAAAAAATAAGGATCTAATAGACTCTAGGGCCGTTATGGGACAAAAAAAATAGGCACACTGGATAAAGCAAGTGTCTCAAATTTGAGACTGAATTCTGTTTTTGTTAGTAGTCAGAAAAGCAGTTTATGTTGACAAGAAAATGTCTGTGTTTATTATCAACTCAAACACCAATTTCTTCTCCTTCATTATATTAAACACTGTTCTTAATCTGTTTCTTGTTGCTTAACCTTGAACACTGAGAACAAAGCAGATTACCTTTGGGAACAGGGCTGCCATCTCTGTCACTGCAACATGTATTCTTTCTGAACATGGTAAATAGCTGCAAGGGTAAAACATAAAATAATATATAATTGGTCTTACTGTCTGGTACAGGCATTTCAGTCTGTATTCGAATGCATTTTATTTGTAAGATTTTATGATTCGGTTCATTTGTTTGAACAGCCTTTACCACTAAGTTGTATAGATTTTACTAAATGTTCTACTTTACAACAAATGTCAGCTATAACCAGCTGTGTGAAGTGTGCAAAAAAAAAAAAAGTGTTACCGTAATTAGGAGAAACCTCAAACCAAATCATTTAACACCCCATAAAACATAGAATAGACTCTAAGGCAGGGTACACACCGGGACTTTTTTTAAACAGGTAAGCTTTCCAATCACACAATCAAAAGACCGTTTCACCAGATATCTCACCAGTGTGTACTGTCCAAAGATGCTCAAAAATCTTTTGAAACGGTCTGATCTTTTGGAGCTTGTAATACGCCAGATCAATATTGGAAATATATCTTTTGCTTTTTGCAAGTGTCTATTAACAGATCTTTGGACAGTACACACTGGTAAGGTATTGGTAATGGTATTTTGATTGTGTGATTGGAAAGATTATCTGCTGAAAAGCCCCAGTGTGTCCCCTTCTTAACAAATGCAAACACACACGCATACAAATGCACCCACACCCTGCAGCACTCCAGCCAGTTGTCCTGGGTGTCTGAGGAGTGTGAAACGGATGGCCACAGTGCAAAAAGTTACTGTTATTCTTTCCAGAATGCATACTTATTATTTGGCTTAAATCATGTTACAGAATTTAAATCAAACCAAACGCAAAACATTAATTAAGCAAATGATGCACACAACCGCAAACTGGCAGATTCCTGTAGGTGGCCATATAATTTGAATGTTACTCCTGATTAAAATTTAGGTTTATCCATTATAGGACTTCTCTGTGGGAGGCCAAAGTTAGACACAGCATATAATACTATAGTTTTTTTTTTAATACACCTATTAAATGATCTAATTTTTTGACTACTGGAATCAAGACATAGGATGGAGTTTATTGAGCTGGCAAGTGCATTAGAAATGTAAGAATAGATAACTTTTGAAAGGAGTGTGGGTCCCCGTTGCGAATTGTCTCGATGAGTGATATGTTTTTTTTTTCTTCTCTCAGCTCTAAATCTTGCCTTTTATAATATGAAGGCTTAAAGTATTATGCAGTGGATTGCACTCTAACCAAATGGTATATTAAATTTATTTTCATGCATAAAGGGAGAGCCTCCTATTGGTAACTATGAAGTGTATTATGCACTTGTATTTATATTTAGTTACTGACAAGTGTTTATTTAGTGGTGGTGAGGTGTCATTTCTGCAAGTATAATAAGGAATGAAATGCCCTTAGCAATTAGAAGCCAATGCTAAAACAATCAAACACATGCATTTTTATATTAAAGAAAAAAAAATCCTCTTTAGCAATTAAACATCACATCTAATTAGGTTACTTTCAGCAATGGGCATGTCAGCTTGCAGCAAAGAGAGACAGGCAAAAACAAAGGAAAAAAAAAAAAAGAGGTCACTGTGCCTGGGAAACAGGGACAGAGGCTTGAGTACCAGGAGGTAGAATCAGGCTGCTGGAGGGTCAGTGGCTGCAGTGGGGCTTTCTCTGACCAAGGAACCAATGTACTAAAGCAGCCAAGGCTATGCCTCAGCCTACGTACACTTTCACGTTCAAAGGGCCTGTGTAAGAATAAGTGTAGGACATGACAGGGAAAAAGCAAATATAGGGGGAAAAAATAAATAAATCAATAATTATTGTACAAGCAGATATGTTAGTACATAGTGAAGTACAAGATAGTAAACCGCTCTAATAACTCCATAGGATGCAGTACTGAATGTTGTACAATACTCATTCTATATTCCTAGGATAACGATGTCCTTTAGAAAAAAGAATATATATTAAACAAATATTCCAGTGGATGTTTGATTTACATTAGATACTAAGTTTTTGTATTTTTATTTTAATGTTAAAAAAAAATAAGTTTATCATGTTGCTACTGAGACAATATTAATAAA
>WWET01000134.1:473147-485047 GCA_011038615.1 Limnodynastes dumerilii | reverse complement strand
TACCTTCTTTCAGGGCCCAATATAATTTGTATTATTTTGCAAAGTATAGGCCCAAAAAAGTACAAAAGTGCTAGGCCCCTTATCTCCAGTGAAGGGCAATCTTAATGTTTTAGCATACCAAGCCATTTTAGACAAGGATAGGCTTCCAACTTTGTGGTAACTGTTTGAGGAAAGCCCTTTTCTATTGCCCCAGTGCACAAAGCAAGGACTATAAAAAAGATGGTTTGAGGAGTTTGGTGTGAAAATACTTGACAGGCCCACACAGAGCCCCAGCCTCAACCCATTAAGCACCTTTAGGATAAATTGGAATGAAGATTGTGAGCCAGGCCTTCTAACATCAATGCTTGACCTCATAAATGCTCTAAAGAATGAATGGGCACAAATTTCCACAGAAACACTCCAAAATCTTGTGGAAAGCCTTTCAAGAAGAGTGGAAGCTGACTACAAGAGGGGGACCAACCACATATTAAAGTATATGTATTTGAATACAATGTCATTACAGTCCGTGTAATGGTCAGGCGTCAGAATACTTTTGCCCATATAGTGTATCTTTATGTGCAAAGCTATCTTTAATAACAGCTATTAATTAATTAGCCACTCTCAAACAGCATTGCATTTAGAAAGATCCTGCTGTCCACAAGCCACAACAACTGCAAATCAGTAATCTACAGGGGTGGCCTCATTTGGCCTGTGGGGAAAAGAAAAAAATAATAGGACACAAGGACCACGTGGGCAGCCTCTGGTGGCCTCATGCCTGGGGAGTGGACACAGGGACCATCTGGGCTTGCCAACAATATAGCTGAGTGACAGCAGTTATGTGTGTGTGTGTGTATGGGTGACAGCAGTTATGTGTATGAGTGGCAGCAGTTGTATGTGTGTGTGTGTGTGTGTATGGGTGACAGCAGTTATGTGTGTGAGTAACAGCAGTTGTGTGTATGTGTAGGAGTATGAGTGACAGCAGTTATGTGTATGCAGGTGTATAAGTCATAGCAGTTATGTGTGTGTGTATGTATGAGTGACAGCAGGTGTGTGTATGAGTGGCAGCAGTTGTGTGTGTGTGTGTGTGTATATATGACTGACAACAGTTATGTGTATGTGTATATATGAGTGACAGCAGTCGTGTGTGTGTGTGTGTATGAGTGACATCAGGTGTGTGTGTGTATGGGTGACGGGAGCTATGCGTATTTGTGTGTATGAGTGACAGCAGTTGTGTGTGTGTGTGTGTGTGTGTATGTATGGGTGACAGCGGTTATGTGTGTGAGTAACAGCAGTTATGTGTATGTGTATGAGTGCCAGCAGTTATGTGTATGTACAAGTGCCAGCAGTTATGTTTGTGTGTGTGTACGAGTGACAGCAGTTATGTTTATGTGTGTGTATGAGTGACAGCAGTTGTGTGTGTGTAGATGTATGAGTAACAGCAGTTGTGTGTGTTTGACAACAGTTGTGTATGTATGAATGTCACTAGTTATATGTATATGTATGAATGTCACTAGTTATATGTATATGTTTGGCTCCTAAGTTTCTTTTTTTTTTATCACTGACCTATTCTTTTTTTAGTTCCTCTACAGGTCAGGCACATCAAGGTTCTTAATCCTTTAATTTTTTTTCCAGCTTTAGACTTCCTCATATGTGGCAGGATCCAGACCTGATAACTTCAGGTCACTTACGCATGCAAGGTGCGGAAGTAGCCTGATTTGACTGAAGGGCGCATGCACTCCCCAGATGTTAAGCTAGGGTTACAATAGTTCCGTTCCATACGAGCCCATTTGCAAGCATATGGGCTGTGCTTCCTCTCCGCCTGCTAAAGTGGGTGGGGGGGAAGCGTGGTAATTGTACAGTGTGGCAGGGTCTCTCACACTGGAAGACTGCTGATCTGCACGATGGACTTAAGGCAGGCTTATGGCAGCGTAATCTGCCATAAGCCTAAACGAGAGAGGGGAGTGACAGGGGATGTGCACTCCCCCTCTGTCGGACGGACCCCCGCATATGCGGAAAGTGTGTGGGGGTCTGGATTCGGTCCAAGGTGAGATAAACTCTTCCATATTTCAATTATACCTGTTGTCAAGGACACCAAGACATACTTTTTCTTCCCCTCTTGTGCGTTCGATTGTCATGTACCTGCAAAACTCCGGTCCTAATTTTAATATAGTGCATACACATGGTGGGATGTGCGCTATGTTTCTGAGACATGAGCTGACATTTTAGTTGAAGAAAACAGTAAGTCTATGGTACACTTGTACTAATATATCACATCGGACATGCAGCACATTTGGTATGTACGGGTTAGGTAGGATTTCCCTCACTGATTATCTTCCCCAGACTTCTGGGTGATGTACTAGTACAAAAACACAAAACCAATAACCATACAGTGTATATCAATGAAATAAGTGGAAATTAATTCAGATATATATATTAAAAAGTATGCCTTAAAACCTACCTTGTCTCTTCAGGTTCAGCATCATGACTTGTATTATCATAGTCGCCTTCTGGAACAATGGTCTGCTTTTCTACTTTAGATCCCTAGAGTGATTGAGTAGATACTTATCTTTATATTTGTACACATTTCTACTGTCTGACATAAAAATTCTTGTTTAAAGATGGAAAATATTCATTTAAAAAAGTTCAGCAAATGACAGCACCTTTCTTTGTATGTGATGCAGTTGTCTCTGAAATAGACACTGCCAAAACAAATTTTCGCTTGACCCCATTTAAAAAATAGCACTTATTACAATATTTTATTAATGAATGAGTATGTATGCCGATTGGCATACTTACCCATTCATTCATTTGGAATCCGCTGCCGCAGACCCGCCGCACTGCCACAGATGAGTATTAAAGGGGAATCTATGGGGAGTTTTAGTGTTAGGAGTTTATGTGGAGTATCAGAGTAAGGCTGTGGGACCGGGAGCGTTAGGGTCAGGCTGTGGGGAGGGGAGACTTAGGGTCAGGCTATGGTGAGGGTAGTCTTAGGGTTAGACTGCGAGGAAGAGGGTTAGGCTGCAGGGATGGGAGACTTAGGGTCAGGCTGCGGAGAAGGTAGGGTTAGCGTAGAGAGGGTTAGGGTAAGGGTTGGTGTTACTCACCAGTCGCCGCTCCATATTTTTATTAGGTGGATTGATGGCTCCGAGGCAGAAGCAATCCATATCCCAGCCAGTTCGCCACTGGCTGGGAGAAAACGGCCCTTTTAAAAAAGGGCCGTTCTCAGCAGTGCCCCACACCCCTTTTATATATTTCAGAAAGACATTAAATGACAGATAGAAACTAGTATGGTCATTATATCTTACATTGTGACACCAATGCACCGTATAATGTTCTACAATAATGATTATAAATATACAAATTCAACAATATATTTTAGAAATCCCATAGAGGACACGTTTTGTTTTATGATTAAAACATATTTTCATATGCCGTAGATACAATACTGAGGAAAAACATTAGTTACATTCTTTTCTTTCTATGTTGAGAAAATGCAGCACTTTCAAAGTTTAATATAAAGTTACTCAAAATAACGCAGTTACTTACCCTCTAAGAAGCACAAGAGTAGAAGACGCTCATTTTAAGAGCCACACTCAAACAAAACAAATGACTACAATATTCAGTAGCTTAATATATCCTAATTCTGCTCATACGCAAAGACTTCTAGATCTGGGAGTTGCAATCACAAAGTTGTACAAGTGATCACCAAGATCAAACAAAGATATCTGTATGCCATTCAAACTGAACAAAAAGCAGATGTGGTTTATAAATATACCTACATAAATTATGAAAATGATGGAAGAGAGACTAGATATTTTCTTTGCATAACCAAAGCATTTATCTGCTACTTTACTGAAAAATACAGGACTTTCCCCATTGTTCAGAATGTAATTTTCTCGATTAGCCCTTGTGTTCTGTTTTAAGAATTTGAGTTGAACAATGGAAGCTCAATTTAGTACCATCTAAATTTAATAGTATATAGATATTTTTTTTATTAAATTGCCATAATGTTGCCAGATGAGAAAAATCACCACAAGTGAGATACTTACCAGTAGTACTAAAAGGCTGCAAGGCCATGGTAACACACTGGGGTTGTGTTGCATGCCAAAAAAGATCACATGGCAAAATAGCTTAATCTCTGTTCTAGATCAAACTAGGAGATTACTATGTATGAGAGCAGAAACGTGGTTTATTGATTGCTAAAATCCTACAGTATTCCCCCACATGACTAACATGCTTGGCCGTGTTCAACTTGCCTGCAAATGTAATACCTTAATGTTACACAGTTACGGGGTGTTTCACATGGAGCCATTGTTCATACTGCTGTAATTCGGAGCTGCCGATACGGAGACTGCCAATTTATATGTGCATGGTCAAAGGCTCCCAGCAACTCTATCTTTGGAGGGTGGCCACCCGGTGTGAATCTACTGAAGAGGCTAGGCTAATGCTGTCTGCTATAGAGAAGGCTGGAGGTCTGAACTTACTCACAGGAGTACGGGTAATATCTTGCCTTGTTAATTGTTTGCCATACATTTATGTGCACAGCCTCTTATACTCGTCAAATAGCCCTAGCCTACACATCTATCTTGGACTGAGTACATACCTCCAGGAGTACGGATAATACCCTGCCCGATAAATCTTTGGATTGCTTGACCAGATATTTAGCAACATTAATTCCTTGAACTGATCATTATTATCGGAGGAAAACTGCTTTCTCCGCAATTGGCACAGGAACAGATTATTCCATCAATATACATTGTAGCTATTACTGAAGGATTCTCCATGAATTGTAGTCTATTTTAATGATTTTAATTGGGCTTCATTTATATGTTTATTGGTAATAAATTGTTGCTACTTTATCCAATTCAGATGTCATGCAGCACCACCTTTGTTTGAGAGGTGGAAGATTGGAAGAGTAAAGGATGCTTTCAGCAGATGTAGGTTGGGTGTTTGCTGTAAAATTGCACAAGTGTGTATATGGATTGGGTGTTGTATCTGCAACCTTTATCTGCTGTAGAATTGTGTAAAGAGTCTTGTCTACAATTGGATCTGAAAAGGATTGGAGAAGTGTATATACAGTTTATAGTAGTGTTGCATTGTTTTAGCCACTATAGCAATAATCTGTAACTTCTTTATCTAAATGATCTTCAAGCCTTGTTTAAAGAACAAAACATACTTAACTAAATCAATTAGTAAAGTTATTTTAGTTCTGGATAACCTTTACATACACAACTATGAGTAGCTGTAACAGCTATAAACCTGGGTTTACGGTTAAGTACAGATTAAAGGGTTTTTTTTTTTGTGTTTACATATAGAATGGCTTAAGCGAAAACAATACGTACAAATCGAAACATGAAAAAATCCTATTTAAGGTCATAGGACTGGATTCTAAATAAGGAACGACGGGCAATTTACATATGCAACCTACGCAAGTTAGCTGTGAATTGGCACTGCGCAGTACTAAGTATTCTACATCAGAGTGCTGCCGCCCGATACTGCGTTCTGTGCGGAAATCAGTCTCTGCACGTGGGGAGGGTGCACTCATCATACATACGAGATAAGAAGCCCTTACGTATGATCCAGTATTTCGCACACACAGCATTGTGTGCAGAATACTTAAGGTAGGGGGACACAGAAATCTCTTTCGTGCATAGGAGTGCCCTGTTCTCCTACATGCAGAAGGTAGGATAGCAAATTCTGTACACCATTGCGGAGGCTAAATTATTGAATAGGCCAGGCATGGCTAAGCCTGTGGCACTCCACGAGTCCTAGCATGCTTTGTCAGATATTGGCTATCCCAAGCTGCTGAAGCATGCTGGGACTCGTAGTTTCATAACACCTGGAATGTCACAGATTGGCCATGCCTGGAATAGGCCATTAAGTCAGGATTCAATCCATAATGTGGTCATATTACAAACAGCATTGTATGCATCACATGAACTACAGCAAAAGTGAAATAGTTACACTACACCAAAAGGAATATGGAAGCAGAAAATGTTTTTCCTTTATCTCAACTATACATAGATGCAAAGCAAACAAGGTTTTTTGCAGCTTTGAAATGTTTCATTAATATTTAACTAAGATTGAAAAATATAAATATTTATATTTATACCTCACCTCACCTCTACTTTCTTGCTATTTGTAAATGAACCTAAAATACATACTTCCCATTGGCAGTGCATTCATCTTTTATTAATTTATTAAGCATGTATTCATTTAGGCTTTAAATGGTAATAGTCACAAATTACCATGTCACCTCTATTTATTTTTAAGTGAATTCTGCCTTGAGAGCAGAAAAATAATAGACGCTCCCTGCCGCTGTGTTCAGCATAAACATTTTTTGGGGCTGGAATCAAATAAAAAGTGCAATGTTTATCACGGGTAGCTTCCATCCACATGGCTCAGCAACATTTCATTACATCTTTACCCAACTTGGCCCAAAACTATTGTTGCTTCTCTATAAAATGACCAGCATTATGCTTCATTAAAAACAATAACAAAGTGAATGAGTGCACACAAGACATACTGGTGTGATTGGTTATATAGAATATCGTGCTGGTAGCATTAAATGGCTGTAAAGTGTAGATGGGTAAAAGTGAATGAGGTTACAATGAGGAATTGTTGCTTCATGCAGAGAAAGTACTGTTAGCAAAAATGGTAAAAGGAGAGAGATGTGGGGCTCTCGAGGAGAAAGTAAGGTCTCCATTGAGCAGAGCTAACTTGGAAGGTACTTAACCCTTCGTGTGCCTTCATCTCTTGACCAGGAAAGCGTGGAGGGGAAGGAAGGCAGGGATGAAGAGGAGGTCACATATGCACTCCTCCCAATCTGAAGGGAAAAAGAAAAACACTCGAGATGCCTAAAAATTTAAATGAACTAAGGCAGTCAATACACTCCTAAAAGGTGGTGGATTGATTACTTTAATAAGAAGAATTCATTTTTGGGTTTTGCAAGTATTTAGTATATACTTGACAATAAATAGCAAAACATACAAACAATCTTTCAAACTGTAACACGTGCAGTAGATTGATTTGTGTAGGTAGAAAGAAGTAGGTATTTGTGTGGTGGTACTGTAAAAGGAAGGATTTCATTATTGAAATGGTTGGCTATCAATCACAACTATAGAGTTCAAATAATGTAGCCCATTTTGTGCAATAGTCTTAATAGGGCCACAACATTAAACATACAAGTTTTAGGGAACGGATGCTGTAATTTTTAAAATAAATAAATCAACAACATAACATCTATAAGATCGTTTACAAGGTTGTTGTGAAAGCTTACCCTCATTATTGGTGAATTGGGTAGGTCCTTCCTTCATTGATAAAACAACAATTACATAATTCAATGGGTAAAAAGGTAATGGACATTTTAGTTATATCTATTGTTAAATCTCAATGCACCAGAAAAGCAAAGCACGCAAAGCACAAGAGAAGCAATATATTCACTTACATGTGGTGGGAAAGGCTGCAGTCTTTTAATACTTTCTTCTGGATACGTGACTTCTCCCATTGGGAGGTAGGGTTTCTGGGCAGATCCAGTCTCATACATAGACATGGGTCTACTACCTCTTCCTGAAGGCCGTCTCTTTAGTGAAGGTGGATTGGCAAGGTCGGTGTATTCTGTACCAGTTGGGACCTGATAAAGATTAGTTGTAGCCTGTCTCCTGAGGTTGCTGTTCTCACACTGCAGTGTTTGAAGCTGAAAGAAAGTTTCGTAGTGGGACTTGGCAATTTGCTTTGGTATTGTTTTGATATTGCGTTGGATATTTTTGGGGAGGGAGGGGGGAACAAAGAAATCAGCTATTTCAGTAAGTTAACTTTAAATACAATTGAATATTAGTATTCTAAAATTATAGTTCTTGTCAAGACTGGTCCATTGAATTATTATTCATTCATATGACTCATTTTGTCACGGGAATACTAAATACAAGAATGCTAAAATAAAAACTTTTACGTCTCTGGCGGGACAGTACTACTGTTTTATTGCTTAAGCAAGCATGTAGAAAACGCCTGCAGGACACAGTTTGGTCACAGGTGACTCCTTATTCATAAGTGACCATGCAAATGAAGCGACATGCAAAGCAACAAAATGAAATGTAAAAATAGAATCTGGAATTGAGAAAAACAATTGTAAATAGATATTTTATTTTTTTTAACAAAGTTTTCACATTTAAAATGAACTATAACCATTTAATACCAAAATATAAAAATAACACATTTCCATAAAATAATTGGACTGTATGGTGGTAGTAAAGTATTAATACAGAGCACAGTTTTTCCTGTACAAGTCTGAACATTTCAATTAAAAAGTGCTTAACAATTGAGGAAGCCACTTAAGCAGCAAAATGTAAACTGTAAAGCAGCATATAAAGATAGGTACAACAGCATAACTTAATGTAGGCAAATACAGCTGTGCCAGACTCTTAAAATTAAACGTGTTGGCAATAAGTTACTTTTGTGGATGTAATCGTTTGAGTCAAGCAGTGTAAAAATACTGAGTGGTTGGTATATATGTTGTTTCTTTAATCTTTCCTAGCAAGAAAGTGGCATTTCTTCTTTCATCCAAAAAGTACCATAGATTATGAGGGATTGCTAGCTCCTTTCTTAAAAATGCAAGTAAGTCTTATTTTCCCAAAAAGAAATTATTAATTAGAAATGACCCAGCCGTGGAGGGATATTTTGACCGCAGAAATAGCTCCTCCTCTTCTTCAATTAGTCTCTTTTCCCAGTAACTGTGGAAGATTAGATATAGTTCATGCTACCAGTACCACCATGGACCTGCCTAATGCTAGATTTCAGATTAAATACATTACAGGTTTAAAAGAAATATTTTTTGTTTTGTCTGAATAAGGATTAGAATTTCATCTAAAATACCAAGAATTTGAAAAGGACCAGTGTCCAGTCTGATAGTGTGGCATGGTTAATCTAAACTTCTTTTTGTCCTAAAATAAGTTTATGCGAAACGAGTAATCCAGCTGCACAATACCAATAAGGGATATAAAGCATAGCTGTGCAGTGAGGTATGGGTGTGTGTGTGCGTGTCTCAAATGCCCTTCACCCACTACCTTTTACAAGCCTAGAGCCAAAAGCGTGGATGCAAAACTAGGCCAGATTTTATATACTGTGCATTTTGGGAACAATTATTTTAATGGCATCTCCTTAAAGAGCAGTAGGAATTATTATTTTTTTTTTTTTTATTGTAGCAGCCACGGCGGGTGAGCACTTAGTTAACACGTGGCGGGCACTCAACCCCTATCAAATGGGCACCACTTGATTAAGGGCTGAACACTAGAAATAAATTGCGGACTAAGTGTTTGTTGCTTCTCTAAGGACATAGGGGTAGATCAAGAACTACGTCCGTCTTCCATAGACGGACGTAATTCAATGAACAATTGCTACTGTGCATGCGCGGAACATATCGAAACGATACGTAGATTACATACAAGAGCTACTACGCATGCGCGGTAGCTATTGTTCATTGAATTACGTCCGTCTATGGAAGACGGATGTAGTTCTGGATCTGGCCCATAGTCTCCTGTCCTGCAGTGACTGCTAAAGACAGTTCACATTCCATTAACATCTCCCAGGTTCCAGCACTTTTGGAATGTTCTTTCTCCACAGTGGGGCACGGAGTCCTTCCTCCTCCCAGGGAAGTTCACTATATGTTTTTAGTGGTTCACACCATTACTAAGGGATCAAGGATCACACATCACCTATTTATCTGTACTGTTCATGTATAATGGTGCATGTCCGCACAATCTCTTAAGTAATACATTTCCCGTTCTCATTATTTGCGCAACATTTTCACCACAAGTGCGTTGGAGAAAACAACCCCCTTTTCTGTTTTTATTTAGAGTTAGAAACACAGGTTTCCTAAACAGCAGGTGGCACACATAGCGTGGAACCCCGCATCCCCCACATTTATCGGGACATTGTTGATTTTTTCAAATTAGGAGCTCCTTAAATCCTAAAGAAATGAAGCAATGCAGTATCTATCAATTCTGCAGCATTGCTTAACAGTACACACTGGAAAGATTTTGGAGCTATCATGATGATTTTTGTGCGATTGTCATATAACTCTCCAGTGTGTACCCTGCTTAACACTACCACCCAGGGCACCCACTATAATATTTGTGTACTTGTATTAAAATTAAGTGCTTGACTCTGCTCATCTTTCAATGGACAATTCATACAAACCACTTCAGAAATTGACATTTTAACAAAAATATAAATGCTGCTCCAATAAAATTTTGTCCAATTTTTTTGTTTCCTCAACAATTAGTGGCTTTGCATCAAGTTAATGCTACCTCAAGGCTAAAAAATAAATTAAATCAGTTACCTTTTTCTGCATTGTGCGAAGCTCATCACTTAAGTTACTATTAATCTTCATTAACTGCTGGATTTTTGCTTCGGAAG
Source organism: Limnodynastes dumerilii (assembly GCA_011038615.1). Lineage (NCBI taxonomy): Eukaryota > Metazoa > Chordata > Amphibia > Anura > Limnodynastidae > Limnodynastes > Limnodynastes dumerilii. The sequence continues at coordinate 474,655 of WWET01000134.1, read as the reverse complement.
CAGCTAGGGCATTTTTAACATCCAGAAATTCTTGCACTGTGAAGGTCCCATCAGATATATCTGCCTCTAAACTCTGGAGTGAAAACAAATACAAAAGGAAGCCTATTAAATGCCATTAAGGAAAAAAAAAAGTGCAATAAGACACTTGCAACACATGGTGCTGTAATGGATAGGTTACAGAAAATTTGAACTTTTGCTATGTCCCTCCTCCTGCGCTCCAAGAACTTGCTACTTAACACAGATTATCGGGAATAAACACCTTTTTACCCCATTTTTACCTATTAAAAAGTATGTAACAATACAACAGGAGAAACACTAAATAATGAAATACAAGCTATCAGTTTTAACTGCGCTGTTCACACACCACTATGTCCTAGCTGGATTTCTGATATCAACAAGACTCCTTTTAGGAAATTGAATTCATTTTTCAAATGCATAGACTAGACATGCCTTTTTGAACACTAAAGCTGGGCACTTAGCTAGATTATCGGGATAAACGGGACGATTTTCCGCTAGGGAAATGTCCCATTATTGGCACCATACTCCTCCTCTGCTGGGAATGATAATCCTAGCAGAAGAGGGGGGCCAGGGCTAGTACTATGCTGCTCTGACAGCTTTTAAGCTATCAAAGCAGTCAGAACAACATAGTACATAGATATACAGCAGCAGCTATTGCAGGCAGTAATACAGACAAGAATCGGGTTCACACAGCGCGGTTTCGCTGATCCCTGTCTGTATTACTACTTGCAATAACCGTTGCTGTATATCTATGTACTATGCTGCTCTGACAGCTTTAAAGAATACCTTTAGAGCTGTCAGAGCAGCTTTGTACATAGATACACGGCAGCAGCTTTGAAAAATAGGATAGCTGATTGACTCCCTTATAATATCGGGAGCTTGTTAAATAAAACATGTTGAAAGATCTAATAATCGCACCAGTGCGTTTCTGGTGCATTTATTTGATGTTTGAAAAAATTGATCCTGGCCATAAACTACAGCCATTATGTTCCCGATCACTCGATATTTGGGTGATCGGGCATATAATCGCTCTATTGTATGGTCAGCTTTAGATAAAAGAATAGATCTGAAGAGAAAGCAATTTGGAACAGTATTGATACTTAAAATTGATAAAAGTCTCCTCTCTCGTGATTGATATTTACTGCACATTCTAAGACTAAGAACTTACATAGAACCTATACTGACTCTGGTTTGGCATTGAATTTTTCGTTATTTCGAATTTTTGTCATATACACTCCACCGGGAGATTCTCAAATTTCTGTGAATTGTTTTAAAATGTTTTTGAAGAATATGTCTTTCTGGCTGTAATTTTGTCTATGCATTTGAAGAATAAGGTCAATTTCCTGAAAGAAGTATCGCTAATATCAGAAATCCAGCTAGGACATAGTGGTGTGTGAACAACGCCGTTATGGCTTATACCTTGTATTTTAAAAGATTACAGAAAATGGCTTATTTTTTCTAGTATGTTCCTCATATTCTACTAATTTGGG
>WWET01000134.1:462324-473061 GCA_011038615.1 Limnodynastes dumerilii | reverse complement strand
GATTTGGTTGGAACATTGTCCAACTCTGTTTCTTCATCAGATGCAACACTGTCATAATCTGGTTGATCATTATCTTGGCTCTCATGGCTATGTTGATTGCTTATACTTTTTAACACTAATTCCACATTATCTACAATTGAACAATTAGAAAAATATTAAATGTGTAATATTTAGTAAACTGTAATAATGCATGCAAATAATAACATCTAAGTAGATTAACAACAATATTTGAAAATTGGATTGCAATCAGTGTTTGAGAGAATTGTTAAGTTTGGCATGAACAAATCAATAGATACAATTAAATACTGACTACACATATATATTCCACAAACGGTGGCAGTCATATTATAGGCTATAAGAAGTAGCTGCTCCGGTGACCTGCTGGCGGTATAAGCCATAGTGTACAAAGTCCAAATAGAGCAGCGGTACTCAAAGACTTGAAAGCATTACAGCGCAAAAATGTAGGTCCAACTTTTCAGACTTTACTTTAGACTTTCATCAGGGATAATATATATATATATATATATATATATACACACACACACACACATTCTTTTTGCCAACTTAGTCACTTTAACAATAATTAACTTACAGCTAATTTTGGAAGCTCCCTTAGAGAAGACTGTCATAGCTGCTTACTGAGACCTGAAGACCAATTCTTGGTCATGGCAAATGCTAAAAATAATTCAACAAACAGGTGTAAGGAATAAAATTACCTTTGGATCCAACCACAGAATTTCCCTGTTGCCGTCTTTTGGCATCACTTAAAATATCAATTACCAAAGTAGCAAACTCATGTGCATTGAAACGGGCTAATTTTTGCCTTCCCTAAAATAAAAAAATAAAAGTTAAGACAAAAATATGCCACATGTTGACAGATGAGCGGCAAATGCAGGGCTTTAAAATGCAAAGATAATACTTATCTGTTGATTTAGATCTGTGATCTAGTCTGAAATCTAGATCTAGTCTGAAATATGTGGCTTGTCAGCTGTTAGACCATAACTCCTATGATACATCGCAAGCACAGGAGAGTCACCAGATGTCAAATATAATGTTCACGACATTTTTTGCATCTGCACTTTCTACAACTGTGGTGCTCGCGCTTGGATCCACGCTCTTCAGCCATGACAGTTATTTTTTTTTCGTTCGGGTTTCATACGGCATGGAGTGCCAGTACAAGAGAGATGGGTTTATTATTTAAATTATATATGAGCTAAGAAACTTCACCTCTTAATTCTAATTTCACAAATTAAAATTACCTCTCCTTGCCGTTCAACATGGAATTGCTCAGGTCTACACTTCCACCTAAAAAAGGTGTAAGTGCAACTCTGAATCAGCTACTTTATTTTAAGTGAAGGCGGTTTGATAGGGTCCCCCACTGGATAACTTAGCGAGCCAGGGGACTGGTGCCATTTGTGCCATGTTTGGAGCTCAAAGTGCAGTGTCAGCATGTCTGTATCTAGTCAACTTACAGAGGTAAGCAGGCCATCGTCATTTACAGCGGATCAGACTCATAATTAATGCTAGGATTATTTTTTTCATTTTCTTTATTAATATCACAAGTATACAAATACCAGACAAACAAATAGTTCTAAACAGTTGATAAATGATAAATCTTGCCTGGTTGCGTGTTGAGGAATACTCTGGATTCACAGGAAGGAAAGGTACTACAGTGGTCTCTGTAACAAGAGTGCTGTGGTTCTGTGTAGCCAGCCAAACTGTAAATAAAAGAAACAACCTTTAACCTAAGAATAAATGTATGCACACACACATTTGTTATTATATTAACAAATATAATTAAACTATTAATATATTTTGATTCAAGTTTCTCCTTTTGTTTGTAGAAATACATAAGGATTTTGTATTTATTATGGGAGGAAAAACCTCTGCTGGTAATTAATAAATATGGTGAAAAATGCATGTATTGAAAATTGAAAGGTGTACCGTGACAGAATAAATCTTATATTGCGTGCACACACGTGACCAATCTCCTCTCCAATCCAATTACCTGCATCTGTTTCCCGCCTGTCAACTTCATCATACACATCCATAGCCAATTCTTCAAATAAGTGATTACTTAACTGCAGAATACAGAGGAGATGAGATACGTTTCACAAAAATTCATGAAAAATCCTAACAGTCCTATACTAACTTTACTTTATACTTACTGACTGAAGCTTTTTCTTTGCAGCCTTAGCCAGTTCTGACAAGTCTAGACTGCTGAAAACAGGAAATATGATACAATTTTTCATCAAGATACATTTGAAATAAACTGTTAGTGTGTAAGGTCTCCATCACATGTAGTTATTTAGATATTAGTATTACCTGCACAACAGGTCAGATAATTTTACATTCTCTACCAATACTTACAACTTACATTTTGTTTAAAGGAATAAAACAAACTAAGAATCTTTTAATTGTATGATTGGAACAATAATTGGGTAAAAAAAAAAAAGTGTAGTGTGTGCCCAGCTTAAGGAAGACAACAGGGGAAACCTTAAGCAGTGCTTTCCAAACTCTGTCCCAAGGCTCTCCAGATCTCCCAACAGAACGAGAGATATAATGATACCACTTGCGGATCTTTTAAACAGTCAGTAATGAACACACCTGTGCTCCAGGAATGAGATCTGGAAAACATGCACTGTTGGGAAGCCTTGAGGACTAGGGGCTGGATCCAGATCCAGGGGGAGTCAAGTTAATTGTATGCTTTGCATGCAGGGATATATCTTTGAAATGCTTACTGCACACAGATACTGACCAGCTTTACAATCACACTGTTATTTAGACTTGGGATAGGAAACATCATCTCTCAACTCTAATACTGTTTGCAACAGATGAAATATGACTCCCCCTGCAATCAACATGGTTTAGTCCATGAGTAACTCATTTCAAGCACTTAAGTCTGGATCCAGCCCCATGTGTGGGAGCCACTACCAGGGCATTACTGAGCAGACTAGTCATTACATTTGCTATAGGATGTTGGTGAGGGTTTTAGATGTTGAAAAGGAACTCATCCAGCTGCAGATCTTACAGCTTGTAATTACTTCTCTTTCCAACGGCAACACATTTTCAGGACGAACGCATTTTATTTACAACAATATAAACAATGATACAGACTTCTGTAGCTTACGACATGTTCTTCTCTATGCATTTCCCCTAAGTGATAGTATGACCTCATCAACTAAACTATGACCTATGAACTATGACCTATGACCACCCTCTTTACAATTGCTATAATCTGATCTCTATATTATTTGGACAATTAATATAAGATAACCTAATATATAAATTGCCAGATCAAATCAGCTTTAATCAAACAGATATCAGTTTCCATTTTTATAACTACAGAACTACCGTTATTTTTATCTGCAAAGTGTTATAAATAACTTAAAAATAATCTTATCTTTAACACTGATTAACTTTCTTATCTATATTAAGTGCTAGAGATTGATAAGGAGGTTATGAAATTCCTCTTTGCAACACAAGAATGGTAAGTTAATATTACTCATTGTAACAAGCCTATGTTGATTTGCTGGGTACATTTGGAGGAAAAAAATGAATATTTACTTACAGCCTCCTTTTTCCACACGCACCGCAGCGGAACAAAAGGAAAATTAACATTATATGTGCACATTTTTTTTTTAGCAGGAGAGGAACCTTCTACATTACCATAAAAGCTTTCTACATAACAAAGATTCTATTTACAAGGGTTTTCTGCAGCTGCCCTACAGCTGTCTCTCTTGTATCATGTGCAAAAAAAACAAGAGATCTCAACAGATGTAGTCAGAGTTTAAGGAGCAGACACATTAAATTAATGTATGATTGTAAGCCTACGTTTAAGTTCAGAGCTTGAGTTTAGTTTTTTTATTTCTTTCACAATGAGGCACTCTTATATAAAAAAAAAAAAAAAAAATATACAGAGCTACAATACAAGAAATAAACAGAATTATTAAATTTAACATCCATAATTGTTTTGGGGGTACATGGTGCTTTGATAAGATATCCAAAAAGTATCTGATTTAGTACTAGAACACAAGCAAATGATCAGAACAATGGACCAGATCCAGAAGTCGCTGCTGTGGTCACAACTCCATCCGCAGAGGAGTATAGAGGGAGAATCACCATCCATACAGACTAGCGAACACAAGACTCTACCTTAAATGATATGCACCGATATCCACACAAAATGATGCTGGTGCGTACCTGAGAATCGTACATAAGGGTTTAAGCAAGCACTTACTGTACGATTTGCATATGGCCCTCTCCCACCAGGCCTACACAAGCACGCATGGCAACTCTTTTACTGTTCCACTGCTGGAAATGCTTTCTGCACAGAATGCTGGATCCTGAGGATCCGGATTAATGCAGAAAGAATCATTTGTGGGCATGCACTATGAAAGCAGAAAACGCCCACAGTTTGTCATTCTGGATCAGGCACAGTGTAACAAAATGGTGATGCTGCAAAAATACATGGAACTCAAATATATTAAACACACTGCAAAAGTGAACCTTACCTGTCTGCCATGTGGGGTATGATAAAGTGCTGTCCATTCCTGTGGTCTGCAAAAATGAGATGTAACTGGCATCACATAGTGTCCTAACATCTCACATAACCACTTCTTACTAAGGTACTTGCTTTTAAATTGCTTACCAGGTTTTCTCCCACACAGATAAAACACTAATCGGTCAGTCAATTCATGCTGAATTTCTAAAAGACGATCTGCCAATTCATGATGGCCGCCTTGTCTGCATTTGTGATATACATAAGAAATCAAATTATAAATAAATGCATGAACAAAACCAGGGGGATACATGGTCACACCAAAACACATGCTCTACCTATTGAATTACAACATTAACAAATGGAAAGATATATTTAGCAGATCTGTGAAATGATGATCTGAGATATGGAGATGTGACAAACTATCATATTGTACTGCATATAAAAAATATAAATATATATATTATTTTTAAAGAGACATAAAACTAGTGCTGAGGAGACTAGTAGAAAAAATAAATATTAATTCCAACTCTGCGGTATACAAAAGGAAAATACTAATTAATCCCTAGTATAGTAAACATATATCCATATGGGTTCTTCAACCAGGCAAGTGAAAACAGATGTAACTGGAGTTGATGATTAGTTGCACTTTATATTTCCTCAGAACAGTCACCAAAAAACCCAGAATACAGAAGAAAAAACAGGGTCAGGCACCAAAAGAAAAATATAATTAAAAAATGATCTTTACTAGAATAAATCATAAAACCATAAAAGTAAATGCAAGTAAAAGCACAACTTGTAAGCACTAACGTTACATAGTATAGTAACAATGATATAACCAATGGGGCACACAATATATTACAATGAAAGTCACCTTCTCACCAAAAAAAAAACAAAAAAATAAAAAAAACCCCAAATAGCCAAGAGGCTCCCTATCCTGACCCATTTAAGAATACATAAATCCACAAGATGAGGGCCAACTCTCAGAGGGAAAGTACAGAAAAAGCCAACTGAAAAAACAAAAACACCATACAACCAAAGTAAAACCCACAAGTGCTGGCTGAAAAACAAAAACAGAAAAATAAAATAGTAAAAGCCGCGCTACAGTAATCTAGGTGTGCAGGTGTATCAGAAAAATTCAATTTATTATTAAAACACACTTATAGCGTGTATATTTATAGCATAAAACAATAAAATTGCATACATGTAAATTGTGCATGGTCCTTAGAGCCTTGGAAATAAAGTGTTTACAAAGCAAAGAGGAGTCTTGCGACGCGTTTCATCCTTACCTGGGACTTTCAAGCATGCTGTGTAAACACTTTATGTCCAAGGCTCTAAGGACCGTGCAATTGTTTCTCTTCAAGCTGTGTTACTGCAGTGTTGTGTGCCTGTATTTGTATTAAGGCAGCAGCAGCGCAGGACTGAGGTCCGGTGCGCCCGGTAAACCCATGCTGCTTCTCACTATTTCTCCATTACTTGCTTAGAAACATAGAAAGTGACAGCAGATAAGAGCCACATGGCCAATCTAGTCTGCCCATTTGTTTATTGAAAACTATACTGACCCTAGACCCTATTTACCTTCAAGTTGGTTTACAATTTAGGATACCCTTATATTTATCCCAAGCATGTTTAAATTGTTCTACTGTATTGGCCTCAACCACCTCAGATGGGAGAATATTCCACTTATCTATCACCCTTTCAGTGAAGTAATTTTTCCGCACATTTCCTTTGAATCTACCACCCTCCAGTTTATATCCATGCCCTCGTGTTCTATTACACCTTTTCTTTTGAAAAATGGTACCCTCCTCTAGCTGGTCACAACCCTTGATGTATTTGAAAGCTGCTATCATGTCCCCCCTCTCCCTTCTCTGCTCCAAGCTATACATGTTTAGTTCCTCTAGCCTTTCTTGGTATGCTTGTGGCCACCACGCTGATTAGTGTGTTGAATGACACTTTCACTTGCTCCAGAACAGACGTGTACACCCTCTCTCCTGCCATAAAGTTGCCAGCCATATATCATCATAGGTTGTGAGTCAATCCTTCTATGGTATAATTGTTCCATCTACCAAGATACAGTTACAACTGGTACCATCCTACAGTATATTTGCAACTGCACATTGGATCTTTCATTCCATCTTATGCGAGTGGAGCCTGAGAAGTGCTCATGTTGAATACAGCGTACATACTTTTGAGTTACTTATTACATATTGTTTTTATATTTTCAATATTTATAGAGTAACACAGTGGTATATATATTTATATAATACCTACAGTTCGGGCCTCCCATATAACATCTAGGGAGGTTTCCTGCACTTATTCATAAAGCCTTTAGTTATCTGTGGTTTACATATATTTTTGCTTCTGAGTCATGCTGTTTGTACAATTTACATGTGTATGCAATTTTATTGTTTCTATAAATTATACACGCTATAAGTGTGTATTAATAAATAACATTTTTCTGAACCACTTGTTTTCTGATACATCTGCACACCTAGGTTACTCTAGCATGGCTATTTCTATTTTATTTTTCTGTTCTATTTAAGCATACATGTCTCCCACCTACATTATAACCCACCCTACATCTGCTTAGCTTTTAGAATTCTATTGTGGAGTCTACTCACAGGGCTTTGAGTAGGGGGATATCTACTTCTTACCAGGATATTCTTTTGTAAAGATTTGTCAGTTTTTAATGATATTCTTTTTGTGCCTGACCCTGTTTTATCTTCCCTATTCTGGGTTTTTAGTGACCGTTCTGAGGAAATATAAAGTGCAATTAATCAACTCCAGTTACATCTTGCCAGTAAATGTTTTTTACTTGCCTGGTTGAAGAACCCATATGGATATATGTTTAATATACTAGGGATTGATTAGTATTTACCTTTTGTATACCGCAGTTTGGATTAATATTTATTTTTGCTACTAGCCTCCTCAGAGCGATTTTTTACACACCAATATATTTGTGTGTCTTTTGATATATATTTGAATATTCATATACTTTTTGGTGGACTCTACAGGTGTGTGACCGCAACATAGGTTGCTGCCACCTGAGTGATTTTTTTCTACTTGATCGTATTATATTGCACCCATAAAAAATATACAACACAGTCTACTAGCTTTCAACCCCCAGTTATAGTACACTAGACAGAATACTTTTTTATGAATGTACTGGTACTTTTTACATAGTCTGTTGACATTATTGACATGACAGGAAAATCTACATCAGCTTAAAGTATTGCTGTAGAGCTCTCTCTACAGATAAACGTCATTCACCTTGCATAGTCAATGGGCGTTTTCCCAGCAGAATCAGGTGTACCTGGGTCGGCACCATATACGGCAAGAAGCTCAGCCTGTAAGATCTGCCCTGCTTTGGCTGCCACATGCAGTGGTGTACTTCCCTTCTCCTTTAAAGAAAAAATAATGAATAAAAAAAGAGAAAACACTACCATGCTCCAGACTCCCCACACAATCCACATGTGAGGCTTCCTCCCAATCTAGCCAGGTAGCCATATTCTAGAACACCATTAATTACAGCCTGTATGGTATACACAATGGCCCAGATCCAGAACAAAGCTTCTGTGTGGATTTCCGCCTGGCGGACACTAAAAATCGCAATTTTGTATGTACTGTGCATGCGCAGGACAGATGATAAGCTACTTAACGTAACTGAGCGTATGGGCTATTCACGTATCAGTTGCGTAAATCCGTACGTGGGGGCGTGCCAATTTTACGTGAGCCAAAAGTATGCCCAAATTACGCTATGTAGGCGGGGGTTTGCATTTAAATTGTACAGTATAGGCGTGCTTAGCTGCGTAAGTCCGTGTTGCCTATACGTACGTGTGCAGACGAGTGCAAATATATAAAGGGTGGTGACTTGGTGAGAGAGCAACCACCTACGATAAGAAAGGCTGGAAGTTCGAAACATGTGTGCGGTATAATATTTATATTTGGACTTATTTATTGTTTTACTATTGCTTATGTACGGCGCTGCGGATACCGTGTGGCGCCTTATAAATAAACGTTAATAATAATAATAATAATAAAGGTAAAATAAAAACAAACAAAACCCCACATCAATATCTATACTAAATTTATGTCCTAAAGTGCCACTTTAGCAAAAATTCTTGAGCAAACCTTATTAAAATCATTTCAAATTTAAAAAGGCAGAATGACATTTCCCTACACATCTTCCATTTCTAAGTACTCTATTATATCTGAATAATGCCATTTGCATGGCAGTCCTAGGAGTAGATGCTCAATTTTAAAACAAGAAGTGCACTCAGAAACATATTAACTTCCTTAGAGAATACCTCCAAGTAATAATTAACCCAGTTAGGTGAATCTTTAATATGGAATGACCATTACATTCTAAGGATGAGAATAGGAAATATGACAATGGGCCAGAACCTAAGCTAAGAACGCTAGCGTATTTATGTTAGCCGATTACATAATTTCACTCATTCGTAATTACTGCGCATGCACGCGGTAGATGTTACGTCACATAATTCCTAACGTACGTATCCTCAGTGTAATTATGAACGAAGGGAATTACGCTTTGGAGGCGGAGGGAGGCATTTAAATTGGACAGTATGGGCTGGGTTTGGCGGTCACGTAAGTAAATCCATTACATACGTCAGTACTTACGCTATCAAAAGTTAAGGTAGGGTTTGGGCAGCGTAAAACGGCCAATGGGTAGTGTATAGTAATTACGCTAGCATAAATACACTCCGCGTTCTAATGTAACTAGCACGTAGGTCTGGATTTACCCCAATATGCCTAAAAACGCCATACAAGAAAAATTGCCACTAACTATATTTAATAAAACCTGTTAAATATAGGTAAAAATGTTAAGGAATATGAGAACATAAGTAACAGGCTATGTAACAGGATAAAAACAATTCAAATTATTTTATTTGAAGTTCATACAATCACATATAAGTGAAACTTACCGGATTAAAAAAATTAGCCTGTGCTCCCAGAGATAACAGCCGCAGACAGGTTTCCAAATTGCCAGTCCTAACACTGGAGTGAAGTTGCTGAATATAAGGCAAGAACGTAGCAGAGTCATATGTTATGTAAAGTCAGCAAGTAAACTGTTACATGTTAACATTAATTCGTGTTATACATTCATCCCAACAGGAGAGTTTGGCCAGAGGAGCCCATTTTGAATGCTGGATTTGGAAGAAGACTTCACAGAGTGATAACATTGGATTCCATAAGGCATACTAGTTTAGTTAGTGTCACAGTCACACTTCCCGTTGGTGTACACAATGCAGAACTTTGACAAAGGGAGCCTGTTCTGGGCCTTCCACTGGATGAAATCACATCCCTATTTAGGAAGCTCTGTCCTGATTCGTGGGCTGCAAAAGGGGTGTGGCTTATGAAAAAGATGATGTGATTTAAAGTCAGTTGTGGCCGGAGTTTGGCTGGAAATGGTGTATATCTTATTTTGAATAACGTTAAAAGACGTTATTAACAATGTACCGTTAAATGTTATTATAAAACTTAACAGAAGGGAAGTCTAAATGGCTGTGCCTTCCCTGAGAGCAACGCAATTGCTGTCCAATAATGCATGAATAACGTATGGAATAATGATGGTAATGGTTATTCTAGTAAAAAAGTTTTTCTCTAACCATAGATATTGACTCTTATATTTAATACAGTAAAACCTTGACTACCAAGCAAACCGACATACGAGTGTTCCGACACACGAGGTGGCACTCGTTAGGGTTTTAGCTTTGACTAGCGACTAAAACTTTGAGGTACGAGCGGGTCCGGCGGGAAGGGGGGGTTTGTGGGAGGTTTGGGGGCGATGCATCCAGGCGCTCATCCCCCTGCTCACTGCATGTCATCAGTGAAATAAACGCTGCTGTAAAAAAAAAAATGTGAGGTGCTCTCATCTGATGAGAGCGCCTTACACAGCTTCACAGCAGCGTCCATTAATTTCTGCTCTGCCTGTCCTGTGTGACAGGCAGATGCAGTGCAGCAGCTCCTCCCCCTGCTGCTGGAGTGACCTGAGGTCACATCAAGCCCGCCACGTAGGAGAAGCAGGAGACGGCAGAGGAGAAGACTACTGTACAGGGTGCTGGACAGACATGCTGGGTGCTGGACAGACATGATGGGAGATGCTGGGTGCTGGACAGACATGATGGGGGATGCTGGGTGCTGGACAGACATGATGGGAGATGCTGGGTGCTGGACAGACATACATGCCCACCATGTCTACCGTTGTGTTCACC
>WWET01000134.1:451954-462227 GCA_011038615.1 Limnodynastes dumerilii | reverse complement strand
TCGGGAGCACCCCCCAGAGCCGAGGTTCAGAGGACTGCATGCCGGAAAGACGGGAGGAGCCATAGCAACGGCAACAACACCACAGCTGCGGCAGACACGCAGACGAGACCGCGCCAGGGAGACACGGCATCTCCTCCATACTGATATTGAATTTACTGTACAGTACAGTATCTAAGAACTCCCCTGGGAGTTTATAAAGTTGTGCTCGTGTTTTGTGCTTATTGCGCATTTATTTTTGTAACCATGGCTCCTAAGAAAGTGAGTGGGAAGAGCAGTGATGAGAAGCAGAAGAAGAGGATGATGACCATTGAATTAAAGCGTGAAATTCTAGAAAAACATCAGCGTGGTGCGCGAGTAATGGACTTGGCGAGGCAGTACGAGCGTAATACCTCTACGATATGTACCATACTAAAGCAGAAGGAGGCCATAGAGGCTATAGTAATGCCAGCCAAGGGCGTTAAAATAATTTCTAAGCTCCGGACCTCTGTCCATGAAAAGATGGAAAATCTGCTGTTGGTGCGGCTAACGGAGAAGCAGCTTTCAGGAGATACCGTGACGGAGGTTATCGGCTGTGAGAAGGCAAGAGCCATTTATGCCGATTTTCTGCAGCAGATCCCAGGCACTTCAGCGGACTCAGAAGAGTCGTTTAAAGGCAGTCGGGGCTGGTTTGACTATTTTAAAAAAAGGACCGGCATTCACTCAGCAAGTTCGGATGTAAAGGTAGCTGAGGATTACTGCAAAACTTTTAAAGAACTGATAGCAGCCGAAGGATACATCCCCCAGCAAGTCTTCAACTGTGACGAGACAGGGCTCTTCTGGAAGAAGATGCTGAGGAGGACTTACATAACGGCAGAGGAGAAGAAGATGCCAGGCCACAAACCTATGAAGGATAGGTTAACTCTCGCACTGTGCGTCAATGCGAGCGGTGACTGCAAGATCGAGCTGCTGCTTGTGTATCATTCTGAAAACCCCAGAGCCTTTAAGTCACATAACATTGTCAAAAAAAAACTGCAGGTTATGTGGAGGGCAAACCGAAAGGTGTGGGCCTCTAGGCAGATCCTTGTGGAGTGGGTAAACCTGGTCTTTGGTCCTTATGTTAAAAAGTATCTCAAGGAAAGTAACCCACCTCTGCAAACCCTTCTCGTCCTCGACAATGCTCCTGCTCACCCACCGAACCTGGAAGAAGACATCCTCGAAGAGTTCACGTTTATTAAAGTTCTCTACCTTCCACCCAACACCACCCCTATCCTGTAGCCCATGGAGCAGCAGGTGATTTCTAATTTCAAAAATCTCTACACCTAGCACTTGTTCTGCCGCTGTTTTGACATGACGGAGAACACAAACCTCACCCTTCGAGAGTTCTGGAAGGACCACTACAACATCGCGATATGCCTCAAAATTATTGATATGGCCTGGCAGGGTGTTACAATGAGGACCTTGACCTCTGCATGGAAGAAGCTGTGGCCTGAGGTTGAGTCCGAAAGGGACTTTGAAGTATTCGAACCCGAAGCGTCAGTGGAGGAGGAGATTGTGTCCCTCGGAAAGTCCTTGGGCCTGGAGGTGGATAAAACAGACGTGAATGAGCTCGTCGAGGAGCACTCCGAGTAACTGACGAGGGAGAAGTTAAAAGAGCTAGAGATGCAACAGCATATGGAGGTTTTAAGTGAAATTGAATCTAAGGAGCCAGATGAGGAGCAGGAGGTTATCTCTACAAGTGAGATAAAGGAAATGTTGAGAATGTGGGAGAGACTTTCAGAGTTTATTGAAAGGAAGCACCCCGAAAAAGTTGCAACTGGTCGTGCATCGGAGCTATTTAATGACACTTGCCTAACTCATTTGCGAAACATTCTGAAAGGGAGGAAGAAACAAACTTCCTTGAACAGGTTTTTCTTGAAACGCCCTGCAGGTGTAAGTGAGGAAAGCGTGGCGAAAAACGCAAAAACCAGTGAGGAAAATTAAGTTCAGGGATAAAGTGTCTGATATCCAAGGTAAATAAACACTTTATAAAACCAGTTTACTTCTTTACATTCTTTTTTTTTTTTATTATGTTATACATTATTGGTTATTTATACTTTTTCTGATTTAAAAACACGTAACCAAAAAATATCGGGGTGGCATTTTGGGGGGTGAAACAGGTTAATGGCATTTCAATTAATTTCAATGGGGAAATCTGATTTGAGATAAGAGCAACTTGAGTTACAAGCTCAGTAACGGAACGAATTAAACTCGTAAGTCAAGGTACCACTGTAAACGTTTTCATTCAATATAACCCTAAAAGTCAGTGGATTTATAGGTGCTTAATATATTAAATATAGTTGCCCCCACTGTAATTAAAGTTCCCGGCTGTTATTGTAGGAAAATTCCTATAGCTATAGACGTTGGTTACATAAATATTATCATTCGGCATAATTCTATGGTTTGATCTCAGCAAGTTTAGTGCTTGGTATATTTAATAAAATAGCCACCACTGAAATTGTAGTTATATAGCAGACAATTCTAACCACAGTAGATATACATAAAAAGACCGGTATACATATCACAAATATAAAGCTCAATGAGCCAGAAACATATCTTCCAATCATATAACAAAAACCCAGTATGACCATGGATTTAAGATGAACATAAACATGTATATATAATTAGGAGAGCATTGTTTACCTTACTAAGGTCTTTGGCTGTAACACTATCATCATCACGGCAGGGTAATCGGTGAACAAATGCCAGCATTTGATATTTAGCTCTAATAAATTCAGCTTTGTTAGGGCTGCAAACAAACATAATATATACAAATGTAAACAGGGAAGTGAAGCAATTACAACTTAATCCTCTCAATAAATAAACAGAATTTACGTATTATAGAAAAACTAAAGTGCAGTTTCTTAAGTGTGAAATAATGAGCAAGGCAACTGGTCGCATTTTAGCTCAGACTACATAAAATGATTCGGCACTTAAAAGGCAGAAAAGAATAGGCATGAAGAGAGGGGGGAGATTGAGCCAATTGTAAACCTTCAAGGCAAATACTTCAACATTCCTGGAATTAGAGCAGGCTGCTTTTTGTGCCTCAGAACAAATAAAAGAAACTCTGCCTCTCATGATCACAACATCTAACTAATTATTTGTTTAGTTATTTAGTGCTAGAGTATGTGGTAAACACAATTCACTTCAGTTTTGAAAGATGGCCCCAATTCAATTGAGCGCAATTTGCATACAAATTAGGCAACATTGCGCACAAACGCAACATTACACAATTCATTTGCAATACTTTTGGGCATGATGTTGGACCAAAACAGTTAACCCTATAAAAATAATGACAGGCAAAAAACCCTATTCAAAAGCTGAATATTTTGGGGATGTTGTATACATCCCTATGATGTACCAGTCAAAAACACGCTTTCGGATGTCATAATTTCGCAAAGCAGAGTTTCTAAGCGGGGACTGACAACGGATTGCATTTGGGGAACCAGAAGTGCCAGCATGCCCTGACACCTAGGCCTGCTGCGACCTGTAGGGTCCCCACAACACATATGGGCCGTTCTGTTAATATTAAAAAAACAAAAAAAAAACCTAAATAAATAAAACAAACTAAACCTTTCAACACCTGTAATCCAACCATGTTTGAGGAAAAAAAACAAAAAAACATGTAACTGATGCTATTAAAATGCTGTTATCACTCAGACATCTGCAACAGCAGGCAGCTCCCAGACCAGGCCCAGACATTCTATGATTCTATGAGACTTTGCTGGGCAGGACCTGTATTTAAGCCTAGGCTTGCTAGTGCAGGTGGTATTTTTAGTTTTATTAGATTTCTAGGTGAAAGGGATTTTTTTTACTACTTTCTTTTTCAACTAGGTATTCATGGTCAAATTGCACATTAACTACATACTAAAAACTAACAAAAAAAACCCTCTTACCCTGCTTCTACCCTTCCCCCCAGGGCCAGATTAACTAAACTGCGGGTTTGGAAAAGTAGAGATGTTGCCCATAGTAACCAATCAGATTTTAGCTGACATTCTCTAGTATGTAAAAAGAAAGTGAGAGCTAGAATATGATTGATTGCTATAGGCAACATCTCCACTTTTCCAAACTCATGGCTTAGTAAATCTAGCTCCAAGTGTTTAAAATTTGTAACAAAAAATACAATAATCCTGAAATGGCCTTAGCTGCTTCAGACACTTTGCATAAATTCTTCATAACAAGACACTATTTACCTCACATACAACACATGCCTCACCTTTAGTACTGAAGTGGTAAGTACTGGAAGGCTCCCACACAAAAAAAAGTTGGTATGGGGGTAGGTCAACTTAAAACATAAGCATGACAATTTGTGCATATGGGGATCAAAAGATTTTTACAGCCGAGTTACTTTCAGGAAATACAGGTACACATATAAGAAAGACAGGACATTCTAGGAACATCTTGCAAACGTATTATGACTTCAACTAACTAGGTAACTGAAATAGAAAAAGATTTTAGGACTTACTGCACTTTATCCTGGGGATTTGCTTTCCGCTTTCCACTCATTATTGATGCAGGGTCCAGCAATGAATGCTCCCATATTGAATTTGCCCCATTGCTATATAACGTTTGCACCATCTAAACAAATAAAACTCAGAGTCAGGAATTCAGGACTGGATCCAGGCTTACAATGGAGCTGCACTTGGAGACCAGAAGGCAGTGCCAGCGGGGATTCAATATCAGATATCTGTTGTATCCAGATTTCTCATGCAAGGACATGGGAGGCCACATGGATGGATGGGGTTCAGTAAAATGCCACCACTTAAAAAATTATGAATTGGGAGTTATTTTGGACAGAAAAACTTGAACGGGGCAATTTACTAACTGGACCAGTTTAGCAGATCTACAAAGCACAGCATATGCTATGGAATAAAATACACATTGTTATATCTCTTGGGCAGAGATTTTCCCACTACATATAGTGTATGAAACAGCAGAGAATAGATACAGTTTCTGTTGTCCTTCTCAGGAAATTACCACAATTCTTTACATGACACACACCAACTAAAAACAAAACCATCACCTTAATGCAAAAGACATTATTTCAATACCTCATTGCAGAGAATTGGATAACAGTGATTATTGTGTTATGTCCTGATTACAATTAAAAACTTTAGCAGTTGTTAATTGTGAGAATAACATTTTAACACAAATGGTGCCATTACAAAAGAGAGAGCAAATCTAGCTAGGCATCCCATCTTTATAAAGCTGCTTTTGGATAACAATGTTAGACCTGATTGAGAGGTTGAAAATAAGAGAGGAAAGTTACTCCTGGGCTAAACCATGTTGATTTCAGGGGGAGTCAAGTTAATTGTATTCTTTGCATGCAGGGATATATCTTTGAATTGCTTACTGCACACAGATACTGACCAGCTTTACTTTTATACTGTTATTTAGACTTGGGCTGGGAAATGCCACCTTTCAGCTATAATACTGTTTGCAAAAGATTAAATATGACTCCCCTGCAATAAACATGGTTTAACCCAAGAGTAACTTTCCTCTCTTAATTTCAAGCTCCCTCTTAAGTCTGAATAAGACCCGTTGTCACTAGAGATAGTCCCAATACACTGTAGGAAAATTACCACACAAATCATGTTTGTATTGCATATTTACAAAAAAAAATTGATAAATGTATACAGTCCTTCCCACACACAAAACACTTAGTTTTTTGTATGATTCTTTTTCTATTATCTTTAAAATAAAGATCCTCAGCTATTGTATTGATAAAATTAACAATGTTAATCAGTCTTTGCAAAGACCATAACTTTGCTCTGTAGTTAAAGTAGACCCATTACCTGCAGCAATGTGGGAGGCCATGGTGTGTGTTTAAGATGTCTCACTTGTGAGATGTGGCGCCCAAGGCTTCGGTGTACACTGCAGCATTCATCACATATCAAGACGCCTCTGTTGATAGATGCCCAACGAGGATCTGTAAATAGAACAAACAAACTCATGAATGAATGATTTAAATCAAACTCAATTAAAACAACTATACATCTATAAATATTGACAGATAAGTTTACATGCTCGCATATCTTTTTCGGGTTTAATGAAAATCAAGCTTTAAAAAAAACAAAAAACTTTTTCTGGTTTTAAAACATGATTAAGTTATTTTGCTGAATTAATACAATCATATTAAAGCAAAGACACAGAGTATAATATGCTGCTGTAATATATCAAGTACAATTAAGTTAAAGGACAGATATGGCTGATTAAAAAATATTGTACACTCTGGGGTAATTTCACTTTTGTCTTGCAGCACCTTCTCCAGGTTGTGCACACTAGCAGTCCAGGTTGTGCACACTAGCAGTCCAGGATGTGCACACTAGCAGTCCAGGATAGAAACACTTTAGAGTTTAATTAACGCACCTCCCGGTGGTTTCCGGCGCTCCACTGTGGCGTGTACTAGAGCCTCTATGTGCACAGCGCTGCGGGCAAGAAAATGTTGACGGTCACACTTCCTCCCAGTGACCGTCTTTTGCATCGTAATTTCCGCCCACCCTTGAACTAGGTTGGGGCAGACATAGGTACTGGCGTCTTCGAGGGGGGAGGAATCACCAGAGAGGCCGGTCCATGCCTCTGCTCCCCGCCTGAATGCCTCGCATCGGCAGGAAGTTCCTCCTGCGTATGCCGGGAACATAATGCAGCCTGAACCACACCAGGTTAAGCCCCCTAACTCACTACCTTACTCCAAGGCTCCTACAGGAAAAAAGAAGACACAGGGAACTGGAAGAGGATGTCTTATATCAGGCTTGGCCAACCTGTGGCTTTCCAGGTGTTGTGAAACTACGAGATATTAGATATTTCAAGTCTTTATTTGTTTTAATTTTGTTGATTATGGCTTACAGCTTATGAAAACCCCAAAATCTAAATCTCACAAAATTAGAATAACGTGAAAAGATTCAATATTGTAGGCTCAAAGTGTCACACTCTAATCAGCAAATTATTCCAAAACACCTGAAAAGGGTTCCTGAGCCTTTAAATGGTTTCTCAGTCTGGATCAGTAGATTTCACAGTCAAGGGGAGGACTGCTAACCTGACAGTTGTGCAGAAAAGCATCATTGACACCCTCCACAAGGAGGGAAAGTCTCAAAAGAAAATTGGAAAAGAAGTTGGATGTTCTCAAGGTGCTGTATCAAAGCATGACCGCAGCCTGGAGAGGATTGTCAGGAAAAGACCAATCAAAAGTGCATCAAGAGCCACCACACACAGACGGATCCTGGACATGGGCTTCTAATATAGTATTCCTTTTGTTAAGCCGATCCTGAACAACAAACAACTTCAGAAGCGTCTTACCTGGGCTAAAGAAAGAACTGGTCTGTGGCTCAATGGTCTAAAATCCTCTTTTCTGATGAGAGCAAGTTTTGCATCTCATTTGGAAACCAAGGTCCCAGAGTCTAGAGGAAAAATGGAGAGGCACACAATCCAAAATGCTGGAAGTCCAGTGTGAATTTTCTGTGATGAATTGGAAAGCCATGTCATCTGCTGGTGTTGGTCCACTGTGTTTATTAAGTCCAGAGTCAACACAGCCGTCTACCAGGTAATTTTAGAGCACTTCATGCTTTCTTCAGCAGACAAGCTTTATGGAGTTGGTGACTTCATTTTCCAGCAGGACTCGACACACTGCCAAAGGAACCAAAACCTGGTTCAATGACCGTGGGATTACTGTGCTGGATTGGCCAGCAAACTCGCCGAACCTGAACCCCATAGAGAATCTATGGGGCATTGCCAAGAGAAAGATGAGAGACATGAGACTGAACAATGCAGAAGAGCTGAAGGCTGCTATCGAAGCAACCTGGTCTTCAATAACACCTCGGCAGTGCCACAGGCTGATAGCATCCATGCCACGCCGCATTGAGGCAGTAATTCGTGCAAAAGGGGCCCAAACCAAGTACCGAGTACATATGCATGATTATACTTTTCAGAGGGCTGACATTTCTGTATTTAAAAAACTTTTTTTATTGATTTCATTTCACAAAAACATTTGACCATCAACCAACTTATGGACTGACTTTCTTCCAGCATAAGTATGCAAAAATTGCCTAGTGCAAGACCCAATCTGTCTGTAATACCAGAAGAGAAAGGAAATGAATACCCCCTTTACAGTAGCATCAAAGGGTTCAATAAAAGAATTCAAAAGAATCAAGCAGCTAATCTGTTTTAGAACCCTTTATATAAATCTTTTATATAGCTTGTGACAGTATTTTTAAGAAACTGATCACAGCTTACTTTATACTAGGTGTGTTATTAAAGTGCACATATGTAGCTAGTTATGTTCTGAGCAGCTGATCCTACTGTACTGTTGTTTACTTAGGCATGTCAACAGTTTTGACAGTCAGTCAAAATTAGATTGACATAGGTCAAGTCAAAACATTTATGTATCCCCAATAGTGTGAAAAATAAAAGCAAAAAAAAAAATCATCTTCAAAATGTGTCACATTTGCATTATTTTCACAAACAAGTTGGAGGGAATACACGCAAAGCAGTTCTTCAGCAGTTGAGCTTTGATATTGCAGAAATCTGTGGTTGACCCTTCCACCTGCACAGCTGCAATTTTAACCTAGACAAAGGTTCTCCACCCCATCCTTAAGCACCATTAACAGTCCATGTTTTGCAGGTCTCCCTACAGAACAAGTGATATAATAAGTACCACTAGCCTGTTCTACCCTTTTCCGTTTTTTGGCCTTAGACCTGGGTCTAGGCCTTAGTCCAAGGTTTTTAATGTTAATGTAAAGGGTTTTGCCCAGGTCTGACCCAGGTAGTGGTGCAATGTGAAAGGTGCCATCCGGGTTAAATAACCTAAAAAAAACCTGATTGGATGGAGTTGTTTACTATTGCTTTGGCAATAGGAAACAAATCCCTCCCTGTCCGTTCTGCCCATCGCACTGTCAAGGCAGACCCGGGTCCTAGAATTTCATGGGTCAACACTGCATTATGAAAGGCTCAGACCAAGAAATTTCCTGGGTCAAAGCTATAGTTCTCCCCCGCAACCCAGCACAAAAACCACAGCAATAAGCCGGGTTTAAAAACCTAACTTATTTCAGAGGTGGTAACATGAAAGCGGTGTAACTGTCAGTTATGAGCACACCTCCAGCAAGGAGATCTGAAAAACATGGACCATTAACGGATGGGGTTGGGAAACCTCTGACTTAGATCACGGGGTTAATTTGTCTTTACTATTTTTATTATTATTACAGGAGGTCTAGTACATTTGTCTTCTCAATACATATGTTTTAATATTTCAATTATGTGTCCTTACTCTATTCCCTTACTACAATACTTACCAGCTACATTTCCTCCACAACTGATAAGTAGCTGGGCATATTCTTAAAGGGGCTTAGGTGAGCCACTAGACCCTCCAACAACTGGAAAGAGCGGACCAGATCCAGGCTTGCAATATTCCCCTCATTTCCATGCATGCTGATTAGATTTTGTAAGTTTTTGCATTCTGTTTGTGCACACTCCAAACAGAACACATTAGGCCCTATCCACACATAAAGGTCATAGCAGTAACGGCACGGTGGCCAATCTGTGCTTACAAGTGGGAATAACATGGCATTATATAATGCAATATAGACCTGCAAATGCACAGCTTATTGATCCATAATTCCGAATAGCCACCATTTAAAGTTTGCACAAGTGGAAAAATGAAAGTAGTGTATGGCTATCAAAAGTCTGATATTTTCAGGGGAGTGGTTTGAGACCCTCTGATATTGGATCACCATACAGCTGATACCCAAGCATACAAATAAAAAGTCTATATCCAGTCCGGTGTAATTTAGTAAGTAGCCAATCTCTGCTCACTCTCCCCAAAATCACGTGCTATATATGAAAACAGAGACTAGTAACAACACAGTCTATTCTTTTTGTTTGGTAAGGAAAAAAATAAAAGCACATGTATAAATTCAGTGCAATATAAATACATAAACTGGTGCCTCCACATATGTTCAAAAGTCCATCCCTGAACACTAGTCATTGAATAGCGTTGTTGACATTATTGCATATAAACGCCAAGTGTGCAGGGAGGAGCCACCACAAGTTATTGTCATTGGATACACTCCTTTCACCTGTCATTATTTTTGTAATGTCTAATGGGCACATCATGGCAACACTTTCTATTCATAAGTGCTTTCAAGAAAAAAATGTAACAGTGTAGTCAGCGTTTTAATGCAATTACTGAGCACCTATAGCCATAGGAAACATAACCATAAAAATACTGCTTCTTAATAGCTGTCTGACGACATGAATCTAAAAAAAT
>WWET01000134.1:414908-429229 GCA_011038615.1 Limnodynastes dumerilii | reverse complement strand
CAGGCTGGATAACAGGCTGGATTGCAGGCTGGATTGCAGGCAGAAATGAGAAAACCAGGCTCCTTCTGTGACAAAGTAGATCTGGCACAGAAGAGAGCTCTGGCTGGGTTTAAATAGCCCTCTCTAAGGGCTGATTGGCCATGTGTGTCACATGGCTGCGGCTGCTGAGGCCCGATTGGTGCTTGGCAGTCATGTGCCACGGACTGTCATGGCGGCGCCCATGAGCCGGAGCTCCCGCCAGACAGGACCGCAGCACGCCGATGGAGTCAGAGGAGCGTGGCCGCGGGTAAGTCCGGCGGCGTTTGCCGCAATGTGTGACATTCAATAGTTATAAGAATAGTGGTTTTCAGTAGTTCACCAATTACAGATAATTTATTTACAAAATCTGTCATATCTTTTATGTAGGAACGTCTACTCTGTACGCATGGTTGTAAATAACAGTCAAGGTAGACAGCAATCTTCTGATATATTGATCCTATGGCCGAAATTATCGGTCTTCCCGGGGGGTTTTGTAAATCTTTATGTACCTTAGGTACTGTATATAGCAAAGGTTTCTGGGAATAATTTACTGTTATATATTTGAAAAGTGTCTTCATTAATGATGTTATTAAAATAGGCTTCCTGAAGGATCCCATCAATTTCTTGTTTATATTCTATGGTGGGATCTTTACCAAGTAGTTTGTGTACTTTAGTGTCGGAAAGTTATTTGATTTCTGTAAAGTACATTTCCAGATCTTGGACTACTATTGATCCCCATTTGTCCACGAGCCTTATAATTAAATCTGAATCTTTGCTCAAAGTAGATAAAGCCGTTTGTTCCTTTGTGGTCAAATTGGGGATGGTCACGTTTGTTACACCTTTTTTACAGCTATAATCAAGTTGTTTTACAAATATTTTACTAGAAGGATTATTGGAGGCGAGTTCAAATATTGATTTAACTTTAAATGTGAGAATGCTTTTGATTTGTGCATTGTCTTTAAAGAATTTGCGTAATTTAAGTTGACGGTTGAATTTCATGGTTTCCATGTGAATGGGTCGAAATGCTTGGTCGGTACAAATGTTAGACCTTTGTTGAGAACTGAGAGTTGATCTTCGGATAATGTCTTTGATGAAAGGTTGAACACCAAGTTGTTTATTTTCATGTCCCCTTTCCTCTTTCAGAGCCTCTTCTATTGGCCCCCTCTGCATGTTGTTCTTTACCCCCACGTCCTTTTTGGGCATGGGTGCTTACCCCTAAAGGGAGTTTTTTGTTAATTGATTGTTGGCTAGTATTGCTCTTCATTTCACTTTGTGAATTAGAAGTCTCCTTTCTGGTACTTATCCTAGGTCTGTGTCTGTATTATTTAGCCACTTGTAGACCCTCAAATCAACATAATCTGAGCCCAATTTAATTCACATATGTAGTGGACCCCAAGGAAACACACTAATTGGATGTGAAATTAACAATAAAAAACAAAACCCACAGACCAAAATAATATTTTGCAGTCAAACTCTTTTCACCCTCCATCGTCTCAAATATGAATTACCATACTTGCAGATGCTTAGAGTACATAGTATCAGACAGAATATAGAACATAGAAAGTGACGGTAGATAAGAGCCACATGGGCCATCCAGTTTTCCCAGTTGTTTATTTAAAATGATGCTGACCCTAGACCCTATTTACCCTCAATTTAGTTAAAAATTTAGGATTTCCTTATATTTATCCCAAGCATGGATAAACGTCTGCTGTGTTAGCCTCAACCACCTCAGATGGGAGGCTATTCCACTTATCTATCACCCGTTCAGTGAAGTAATTTTTCCGCACATTTCCTTTGAATCTACCTCCCTCCAGTTTATATTCATGCCCTTGTGTTTTATTACATCTCTTCCTTCGAAAAATGCCCCCCTCCTCTAGCCGGTCACAACCCTTGATATATTTGAAAGCTGCTATCATGTCCCCTCTCTCCCTTCTCTGCTCCAAGCTATACATGTTTAGTTCCTCTAGCCTTTCTTGGTATGTTTTGTGACACAGGCCATGGACCATTTTAGCATGCGTAGTAACTATTTTACGTAATCTATGTGTCGTTTTGTTATGTAGATTGCGTATATGCGGTCTTAACTCTGGTCTATATAATGATCGACCTTGTCCATCCATTGGACAGAGGTGGAAATATTCACAACTTACTCTCCTGGTGGTGCCATAGTAACAGAGACTCTGCAGGGTTCTTAAAGGGATGTAGCACATGAATCTGATCCCAAAACTATATGTTTACAGAACTTAGGACCAGATCGAGAACTCTGTGTATTTACTGCACACATGGAGGTGTGGTCGCCCGCACAGAAGTGAATTTCCGTCACCCCTCTCTCTTGTGCGGAGTTTTGGTCAGTTACATTGCCATAAGGCAGCCTTAACTGTGTCATCATCATGACAGTGCTGGTAAACACAATGAATAAAGATGGAGAGCCAAAATGCACTTGGATTTTTCGTCGCAGATTAAAAAATACACTTTGGTAAAAACTGCTGGTCTCTGTGTTGTAATATGTTGTGTTAATTGTAATAAAACTCTTTTACTACATGTATTCTTTTCTTCTCTTTGGGACTTCTTATTATGGAGACCTGCTGTATGTTTTTACCACCTGTTTAAGTTGAATTTTTGGAATAAATTGAGTTCTATTGGACCAGAACATTCTTTGAAAAACAAATTACTTTATATGGACTTTTATTTATATGTATGCTGCTTTTTTATATTTGTCCTTTCCATATACACTGTTTCCTTTCATCTAAAATATAATATAATACTCTCAGTATTTTATAGCACAATGAGCTTTCATGTATATTAAATATTTCCTTTGGCAATCCCCATTTCTGGTGCTACAATGAATAAAGACTTCACTGGGCCATAGTGAAAATCCCCCTACTGCCTCACATCCATACACATGCATCCATACTACCCCAAATGGAATGCATTGCGAACCATCCACAAAGAGGAATGACAATTTCAACACCTTTTGCCTTAGAGGTGCTTAATTGCAAGCAGAGGATATGATACATCTCCCTGTTACTTCTACCTGGAATAACATCTGTTGATTCACTCAACTGTGCTTTTATGCTGACAGTCAATAGAAGCTTCTGCAAAGGCTGCAGACATATTATATATATATATAGTAGTAAACAATGAACAACCCAGAGGATAGCGCTGGATCCAATTACCCAAAAAAGTTCTTAGTCCGACAAAGTAGTCCCAAAAATATTCAAAATCTGCGTAGAAAGTTCAGAAAGAGTTCAAAGTAGCCTGATTAATCAGGGGCTGCTGCCCTGGAAGACTCCGGTAGTTCCCACAGATAAACACTGCAAGAACAATAGTAGATAGCACAGGAGGCGCCTATAGTGTAGTATTTAAGTAATTTAGTAAATGGTTTCACACCCAAAAGTGAGGTACAGGAAAATAATCCACTACCTTAAGAATCCAAAAATTGATAAGGATGTATCAATACCGGATAATGCTGGTATAGAGGCTTTAACAATAACACAACCCGTTTACTGCTTCATATCGCTCTTTTCTGGTCTTTCAGAGACGATTTCTGGTGTAGTACGTTTAAATAAATAAATAAAACAAAATGCGTACAATAAATAGATAACAGTAAGGCTTATCTGATAATGGTCAGAACCACAAAGCACGAATCATCAAAAACAAACGTGTTTCATCTCGAAACTGGCTGGGATATCAATTGCTTATGCCTCAATGAGGCATAGCAATCAATACCCGGAGCACCGAACACTGTGCTCCAAAAGGTAAGGCTAAAATCTACCCCAACCCTTCCCCTAATTCTAACCATAACCCTCCCCTTCCATTAGCCTAACCCTCCCTTCCTAAGAGCCTAACCCTAACCCCCCCCAACACTAAAAGTCCTCGGAGGAGTTACTCACCTCCATGGAGCTGTCAGCCGGTCCTGCAGCACTACTCCTTTACATTGTCAGGGACAACTGTTTTGCTACAATTTCTTTGCTCTTAAACATATAATTATAAGTAATAAATTTGAAGGGTAATCAAACAACACAAGTCATTTATAGAATGTTACACAATTTTTTTTTTTTGGTACTTTAAGATTGAAAAGTTTTATTTTTTTAACTTATTTTTTTCTTTAAATTTCACTTTAATGCTGTATAATTGCGTGTTTCATGTTTGATAAAATGAAACTTAATTGTGCAGCTAATAAAAACTAATTTCACTTAAGTTTGGTGTAATATTCCAAAAGAATATGTGTATATTTGTCATTAAGACTCACAGATACACATTACATCTATTACACATTTAAAAAAAAAAACTGTGGCTGACATAGTAAACCTGTTTTCGCATTTATCAGAAGATGTTTCAGAATAAACTATTAGCAAATATTACTTTTTTATTTATGGATATAAATATATTTTTAGATCTTATGCATAAAACCACAACAAATGTAATTTTTGTAGAAATTTATTATAAAAAAAGGTAATATTAACAATTTACACTTTGTATAATTTAAATATGTAATTAAAAAAAATACTTCAAACCTGATAGAAAAACCATCTACTCACTACAAGACACATTTTGTATTACTTGACATTTTATTGAAATATGAAACTGTTTTAATCACTATTAGCAAATACCTGGTTTAGACATTTACCAACTATCAAGGATAAGTATATTCAGTTTTATTTATTATATTTATTTTTAAACACCATACTATCAAGCTGGTTTGACCAAGTCAGACAGTGCCACTACACTTTCAATAAGTGTTCAAAGTAATCTGCAATCTTGTCTCAATGGGCCTGATCCTGAGTAACTATGGCGGGCGGCAGTGTATGATTGGCATTTCTGCCAATCTGCGCATGCACCGGGCAGATGCTGCCCGGCGTAGTTACGGAAACCTGATCCTTAGGATCGGGCGTCCCTAACTGCTGCGTAGTTTCGGCGAGGGGGGCGTTCCTCGCCGTAACTACGCAACCGTTACGGAAGGAAAGCAGGGAAAGTAAATGAGGGAGGGAGGGCGGGTTAGGCCAGTCACGACCCTGTGGCCGGTGTAATTACCTACTGTTACACCGGCTGAAGTTAAGGTAGCCTTCAGCCGATGTAACAGTGGGTAATTACGCCGGACACAGGGGGAGTGCTCCAGAGCTATGCTGGCCGTAAGTAATTTAGCTCTGGATCAGGCCCAATAACCTTAATTCTTTCTTTCAACATGTTTGCATTATGTTATGCCAAGTGCCTTAAAAGTCATATTTGTGGTGTTAAAACCTTGCTTTATTACCCATATTTTTGTCCACTTTTTAACAATTCTATCAAAAGAAATATTTTCTGGAACATAATGACCGTTTTGGCCTCATCAGCACTGGAACGGATTTCCTGATCCGCTGCTGTATGTACACATACATAACTGTTGTGTGGACAATAGGAAGAAACTGTGTGAAAATACAGTGTTACCTGTTATTAGAATAACTGACTTCTGCCTCTGTTGCTAGAGGCATTTGGTAGGATCCTAGTTAATAAAACCAAAACACTTAACATTATGGCTAAGAAAGGAAGTAATGTGCTTGAAAAAGAATTCCTATAAGTCTTGTTATATGATTTTATATTGGAACTGTATATGACTGATACTAGAACAGGTGATAAACTTGGTTTGGTGGTAAATAATACTTCTTTGTCTTCAACAGTGCCTAAAAATAAACCAACAAAAAGCAACCAATGCTCTTTACTTCAACAAACTGCAAGTTATATTTACATCTACAAGGTCAGCCTTGTATTTATTGCTCCATGAAACGTTTTGTGCGTTTAATATTTCTTTGCGACCGTGGGCGTTTTCCAGGTGTATTGGAAGGGCTGGCAAATCTTGAATCAGAGGTGGTTATGATACTGCTACCGTCAACATCGTTTTCAGGGGTGGGAAATGTCATGGGTGTTTGCTCCAGAGTGCGTAAAGCAGTAAGAATTTCTTTTTGTGTAGACAAAAGTTCATGATTAGTCCTCATGTAATCTTTTAATATTTCTGTTATGGTTTCAAAACTGTTGGCAATCCTACTATGTGATGATGCCACATCTGTCAGGATCTCTCGCACCTCAGATAACTCCGACCTTACACCTCCCACCTCTTCTCTTATTACATTACTGAACACGTTTAATGTCTTAGAAAATACATTGTCAAGGTCTGACACTGTAGTTCTGTGATCCTCTGAACAAGCTCTGATGTCCAATCCAAGGTCCATTACTGCATTGTCCACAGAGGCCAATGTAGGACTAATGTGAGCTTTCCATTTCTCTGATGTATCAGTATGAAGATGGGAAGGGACGGTATTGTAGTTATCTTGTGAAATTTGAGGATACTGGTCCATTGATACTTGCGTGATATCATCTTCTGTATCTAGGCTCTCTTGTTTGACTTCAACATATTCTAGTTTAAATAAATTATACACATTTAAAATATAAAAATAAAAATGAATAAAACAATTGAATTACACATATAATGGCATAACATATTTATAATTACATTTATAGTGAACCACAGTAACTGATCACAATCACTCATAGGGCATATGACACTTTACAAAGTTAATAAATGGGTAATGGGTTATTACCTACAGAACTTTGCGAAACAAAGTTGGAAGCTTCGTCTTGTTTTATCAATGTTGTTTCAATGACTGCCTGTGCATTATCTGTAATGAAATGAAACCTATATAAAAATACTAACAAAACCGTAGCTGGTTTTGGTTACTGCAACCCATACTATATTAAACCGCAGTTAAAAAAAAAAGGTCTTAAACAGTTTAGATAATGATCAATATAGGACAGGTTTCCATCTGTTCACATGTCCCTTTTACAAGACTAAAAATGGGGAATGAACTCTCACCTTCAGAACTCCTTGAGACAAAGTTTGAAGCTTCATCACTTTGTTTGATCCAGGTTGTTTCAATGGCTGCCTGTGCATTATCTGTAATAAAAGGAAACATATTAGCAAATGTGTCTAATGCTGATGCAAACCATGTTATATTAAAACACAAATGACAAAACAAAATCTCTTAACAACTTAGGTAATACTAATCACGGTCACTAAGTGTGCGTCTATTTTCCATCTGCGATCATGACACTTTTACAAGTTGAATAAACGGATAATGAACGATTACCTTCAAAACTTTGAGACACAAAGTTTGAAGCATCTTCACCTTGTTTGTTCCATGTACTTTCAACATCTGTCCGTATATCATCTGTTTTGAAAGGAAACTTCTATTACGCGATGAAGTGTATATGGTGAATTTCTATAATGTGTTTGTGGTAAGACAAAGGATTCATAGGAAGAAAATGAAAATGACAAAGTAAGAAGTATTTTGAGGGAAAGCCAGTTATCCTCTATTACCAAATTTTGATGTCTTGCTTTTCTTAGCATTTTGTCTTTACACTACTAATAATAAAGTGAAAAGAATCACATATTGGAATTTATATAAAAGATTAAATAAATCTATTGTGGTTTGATAAACGTGGGAATACTGACTGAGAAAATATAAATGAACCCAATGGATCGCATCCTGACTTCCAAAAGGCATGTTTTCCAACCGCTAGGATTGACTGTGCTGGCATTTTCGACAGCGGAACAGGATGCAGAAACCCATTATACTAAGTGGGAGGAGTATTTATATTGTCAGCAGCTGTATCCAGACCTCCAAGCCCTCCCCATTTTCAGTGAGGACGATGTGGATCGGCTATCATAAGCTTGTGTGCGAAGCTTATGCTCGTGTGCTCCATGCCACCCACACTGATCGGATTCACACTGTTTTTAAATTCTCAACTCATTTAAAAACTTAAGAGTAGAGAATTGGACTGAAAGCAATTTGTTTTTTTATGAGGCATGATCCTTGATTGTGAGACTAACTGCAACTTTCACTGCTGCCCCTCCTGGCCTTGACTCTAAGGAGTTTACATACAATAAAAAGTCTTAGACTCCCCAGTACTCTCTGTGAAGGGAACTACAGATTTACAGATCTGAGCCCAGTCTTGAAACAGCAGATATACCTATTACACAAAATGAACCAGACTGACAATTATGCAGTCTGCAGTTTCTCCTGGTTTAGATCTGAGATCTACAGCACAAACCAACAGGAGCAAACGCTTGTGGACCAAAAGGGATAGCCTCGGTAATGTCCTCATGGATTCATGAAAGAGCCAGAAAGTTCTCCTGGGCAAGGTAGCTAAAGACAAAATTCTGAAAAGAGAACCAGTGCTTAGATCTAGTCAACTGAAGGTAAGAGTTTGGTAAGCTAAATACTGTCAGACTGTCATGCTCTGTTTAAAATTTCAGTGGACCTGTTTATGAAAAGCATAGCCACACACACATAAGGGATTCTCTTGTATCCCCATAATGGCTTTTAGGATGGTCTTGCACTCTCTATCAGGGTTATCTTTCAAGAAGGAAGGACTTTTTGTCTAAACAAAGCCAAACTTTATCCAGGAAAAATGATAACGAAATAAATCACATTATCACCTTCTGCTTGAAAAGAGAAAAATCAGAGGCCTTGGACATTTCAGTCTTCTGAATACTAAATATGATAGATGGCGACTACCAGCTCTCCAGCTCTTTCTGTTTGCTCTAATTTTTACTATTGCGATATCATAGTTTAAACTTTGTTAAAAAATGTCTTAACCTTAAACAAAAATCATTTTGTTGACCTTTTCCTGACTGAATTCAACATTAGATTTAATTAGCCGCAATGATGGGAAAAGCTTGCGGTGTTCTTTTTCTTGTCATTTATGGTAGCAAAGATTAGCGGATTTTTATGTGCACTGCTATGGGGAGTGCATAAAATTTTCAAATAAAAATTTGCAGAATTAGCTTTGCACCGCCAATAACGCAAATGCTAAGCTAATTGAATTGGCCCCTAAAGCTTTCCTATTTATTCATGTTCATGGCCAGTTAAGTGTGTTGTTTTTCCCTCACCTAATCTTCCTGTAGCAAGGTTGTACGTTAATCTTTTGCTTGGTTGGAGAGATACATGTCCTGAAGGGAAAAAAGTGAAAATTTAGAATGATAAAATATGGATAACAAACAACACATTGTAAGTCAAAGCAAAAGATGGAATGGCAACCTCATAGCCACGTTGGCTGATCATTTGGTTTTCTTTAAGGGATAGAATAAATTGCTTATTGACTGTATTTGTCTCAATTAAAAAAATCCATAACTATCTTTACCAAAACGACTTATAGTTGACTTGGAGCCAGTGTCAAGGCCCAGCGCTAAGCCAGATATGATTTCCGGGTCCAGGTATTCTTTTATTTTAATCTCCCATGGAAGGAAATCAATAAATGCAGAAGGTCCTCCATCTGTTCCACTGGAATCTGGATTGCACAGGTACAATTTCTTCCTGACACTACATTTGCAGTCATTGAATCGTTTCCTGCAAACCTCTCCAGTCCTACGAGTTACTCCTACTGCAGAAACCTCATCAGCAATCTTTCTCCAAATGGCCTCCTTACATTCGGTGCTACAAATGTTAGGTCGTCCGAATAGTTGGTTGTAGTGCTGGATCACGCCATCTACAAGCACCTCATTCTCTGCTGCTATGAACTGCTTTGCCCGTTTGCGGTCACCCTTTGACACAGAAGAAGTGGTAGCTTGAGACTGGGCACTGTCCCTGTGCTCTCCTGAGAGGTCAGGTGTTTGTTCACAGAGTGTGCCATCCTCACCAGTGCCTGATGGTGAAGCCATGTTTGTTAAAGAATTCATGTTGGTGTCAGAGTTTTGTGTGACAAAGCTTGAAGATTCATTTTCTTGATTCATCAAAGTTGTCTCAATGTCTGTCTGTACATTATCTAGTAAAATATAAAAATATTAAATTATGTTAGCAAAGAATTGTGTCTGGTGTTGATGCAATCTAATATATTGTAACGGCACAACAAAGTAATAATAAAAATGCTAATAACTAAACTATACAGACTATAGCAAGTAAAAGTCTACATTGGTAAGACTGCCCTTATCTCCAAATCTTATATCCACACTTTCCCAACATGACCAGTCCCAACTTGTTGATAACATCTTTCCCATCTCATCTATAATTGTGGCACATCTTGGTAAGATGTCCACTTATGAGGTTTCTTCTTTATGTAATACTGCTGTGCCAATGTCATGAAATATTTACACTAAATGTGTATCCTCATTTTCCTTTGTTCTTACTTGTTTATATTTTTTATCTGTTTAGCTCCAATATTCCTTTTCCTCTATTACTCCCACTACTTTGCAATTCCTATTGATTTTTTTGATTTCTCACTCTGTGCTCTGTGTGATATTTTAACAAACAGTTTGCTAGAGGTTTTTCAATAAGTAAAAAAATAAATAAATACTAAATTTTCCATTACCTAGTTGTGGGGTTGAAGACTTAGTGATGGTGTCACATGGGTCAAGGTGATAAAGGAGAAGAATCTCTCCAGGGCTTATGTGATAAATCTATAATGTGTTGACTGTTTAGATAGAAGTAAATTAATATTCCTTTAGAGCTATTTAGGATATTTACTCCTTTCACATACTTTTTTGCTTTTCCACCTATAATGAATGTAAAAATTATTATACGTTTTGAAAAGGGACAATGTAAAACTGTTGTTGCCTAGGTCAATTGCTTTACTTAGTAAGACAGATCTGTATTTCAAATAAATTACATTTTAAACAATTACCTAACATAGAGGTGATACTTATTTGGTACCAGATGTAAAGATGTGAACACATAGCAAGCTTTAGTGCATGCAGTTTTTAGAACTGCCCATGTACAAAAAACATGTGCACAGATGTTTTGCTACCCTTAGAAACCCCCACCGAGGCCGCAGAGTCTAACCGGGGCCTGTTATTCACTAAAGCCCATAATGGTGGGGATAGTCTGGGCTGCAGGACACCTGGTAGGTTGAGGCCCCCGGTTGCGGACCTGGTAGCGGACAGGAACACTGGTGCCACGAAATGGGAGCAAAATACTGAAACACTGCCCTAAGTAACTGCAGAGCTCAACAGTTGAGTGGAGAAGCAATGAATGCAGAGAGAAGGAACACACAACCACTGGAGACAAGTGGATAACAGATGGCAACGTGTAAGGATGGTAATACATACACACTAGTGCCAGATGAAATAGCACAATGATATGTGAGGATAGTGACACACCAACAACCAACTGGAAATCCAGAAATAAACACTTGGACAGACGGACAAGACAAGGGGAGCACAGAGGAGAAAAGGGAACAATGGAAACACGGCAGGAATCTGAAAAGGCAAGAGCCAAGAAAAGAATAGCACAGGAGAGCTGGAGAAACGCTCTGAACGCTATAAGCGGCACTGCCAGACTGACAAAGCTGATCATAATATAGAGGCTGCTTACTGATTGGCCAGCAGCCTCCCAGCCCCCAAAACTGATAGGACATTCTTTTGGCGTGGGGGACGTCACTAGGAGAGCAGAGAGAGAGACAGAGAGGTTGGGCGGGCGTTTGACCAAAGTCGCAGCAGCGCTCCACGTGGCATTGTTTACATGCTGTGAGACGGCATGGACAGAGGCAGCGGGGACAGCGAGGGCACCCGTGAGGCTGAAGGTAGGTAGCTACATGCCCACACAATTAGCGTGATGGCATGTAACAACGCAAAGGCATGCGACGAGGAGTACGCATTGTGAAAATACATCACCATACAGTTGGCCCTAGTGGTGGTGTGCTCATGCAAGTAACGTGCAATGTTTAGTGTAACCATTTTAAATGTGCTGACATACAACTGACCTATCCTAGTGCGCGCACTTACATTACAGATGCTGGGCGGCCTTATCAAAACATGTCTGCACAATTCGCCATTGAACGCTAACTCCTCATGCTTTCTGAACTCCTACATTTACCAACAAAAATCATGCACAACTTTAAATCAGCCTCAGAATGTCTAAAAGATCAGTGTTGCAAATCTTTATTTCAGTATAGAATCAAGAATTTAGGTTTCCATATACTCTACAGCCCACCCCACCCCCCTTCCCAAATCAAAACACAAAGACCTACAAATCTCAAAATTACATGATGAAATTAATAATATTATTAAAAATAAAAAGTAACAAATTTACCATGTTTAAAAGTTACAGTATTTGCTTCCGTGTGACATGCGATGGTCTGTGTTCCTATAGCAGAACGATGAAGACAAGGGAAGATAAGAGAACATTAAAATACACAATGATTAAAATGGAATGTAGAGTAAAGTTGGGTAAACATAACACACTATATAATCATACAAGCACAGATTATCAGTCACATCATGTAACTGCGTTGCCTGTCCTGCATAAAAGATTTGATAAACCACCAAGCCAAATCGTGTAAAATTGTAGCGTGTACACAATTTCAGGCAACCATTTACTTGAGAACTGCTTGTTATAAGGGTGCATAACCCACCACCTACAGGTTGCAGGAAGACCCCTAATGCTAATAGCGCTAGTGTTAGTTGTTTCAAAGAAAGTGGCCACAGAGATTTTTGTATGCCTTACTCCCAAGGGGGAACTAGTTTTGGTGCCAACTGACCTTGGGCTGGCAAGAAAATTAGTAAGGAGGACCCAACACTGGTAAAGCGTCATACTGGCAGCAGGGAAACAGAGTGACCACACACCCCTTGTCCCTGAATTTTTGTTAGCGGCACTAGGTTTGTAAAGTGCTAGTGCTGATTACAAAGTGCAAGGGAACCTTTTAAGATTTCTATTATGGAAGACACTCATGTTTGGAAACGGTGCTTTTGTGCAAAAAGACATACAGTGCAGTTTGTAAACATTAGCTGATTTAAGGGTTTCTGAAAGCCCAGACCATTATTTATATATTATTATTAAATGATTTATATATTATTGATTTCCTGTTTTTTGGGATTGGTTGGCAGATAATCTGTTTGATGTGCACGGGACACCATTTTTTAAAACGCATATAAATAATTGTATACGGTGTATAAACGATTTTGAACATTTTCTTAAAACATCTTGCAAAAAAAACCATTCATAGGTAGGCTGTATTGTTTATAAATTCAGGAGTTTATATACAGTAGTTTTTTTCAGTGCAGCTATTTAAAAAGGTTGCTGAATGAAGCACAATGAAAATTGTATACACTTACAAATGAATGAGAAAATAAAGACTTGCCCTTCAAAAATCTGCTCTCATCTGCTCCTTTCTGAAAGGGGTAGGAGCACTCTACACCTGCCCCAAAGTGAGGCTCATAATCAATGGTACCCTCTTAGCCCCGATACATATAGCCAACGGCACCCGCCAGCTTTCGCTATTTGGTCGATTTTTTCTTAACTCTGACCAATAAGAGTGTCCTTTCCCTGCTGTTTCCACCTCTTTGAGGAATATGGCCTCCTATTGAAATAAGATTAATCTCACTAAATTGGAAGGGCTGATTTTGAACACCTCTACCCAAGATGATCACTGTCTATCCTCCACTTTAAATGGCAGCACTTCAAAATTATATACTTGATAATTAATCTTACAGAGTCCTACTGTACGCTTTCCAATGCCAACTACACAGCTCTCATCGCTTTGATACCCTAGCCATTACTCATGGTGCACCTCCTCATTTTATGACTGGGTAGGATTATTGCAATTACAATGAACATCCTTTCAGACCTTACCAGTTAAGGTACCTGCCACAGTGCTGGCAAGCAACCAGAGCCTTCTCATTAGGTTCAAATGGAACCGCTCCCATAAAAAAACACAACACAACACAAGGGCGAGGTTGCTTTTTTGACTTTATATCACCAGGCCTCCCACCTCAGTCACGTTGTAGCCTCTTTTGCTCCTCCTGGCAAATTTGCTTAGCTGAACATTGAGACATCTCTCTAGGGAAGGCATGACCAACCTTCGGCTCTTCAAGTGTTGTAAAACTACAAGTCCCAGCATGCATTAACAGCATAGGCATAGCTGATACACAACAAATCATGCTGAGAATTGTAGTTGCAGAACACCTGAAGAGCCACAGGTTTGCTAGGCCTGCTCTAGGGGATCTTGTCCCTGTCTCCCAGAGAGCGATGCCCCCAGGCCCTGTCTGGGAAGCCGGACAAGGAAGTTCCTTGTGCCTGGTGGACCAGTCACCAAAATTACCCTTTTTTGTGACACTGTACAGACCCAAGTGCCTTATCCCTAAGGCAAAAGCCTGCCTTCTCCCCCCCAAACATTGTATGTGTGGTACATTGCAGGCATAGAAAATTTTACATCCCATCTCAAAGGCAAGGAGAAGGACTACAATTAAGTTTGGGCCCTCTGGCATAATTTACTTATTTCCCACCTTTCCCCACAGCCCCCTTAAGTCTTTGACTTTGGACCCACTCAATTTCTAGGGT
>WWET01000134.1:403311-414424 GCA_011038615.1 Limnodynastes dumerilii | reverse complement strand
GACAGGTCGACCTGTCTCCACCATCCTACTTGGTGTTTGCTTATCACATTTTCTTCAATCAATTCAACCATTTACCCCTCCTTTTGGTTTCCTCCATCATCTTCACATTACTCTGTACAGTACGAACCTTTCATTATTACCACATATTAGGATTTCCTATATGTTCATTGTTGGAATTATCCTTTTTCATAGAGGTTCTATTAGTTGTGATTTACTCCTATTGGCTTATATTATCCTTTATTTAATAGTGCGCCATCTCCCCTAAACCCTGTCCTTTTCCATTCCCCCCCTCCCCCTATTCCTTTAAATAGTAACAACAGATTTTTTAAGATATATTTGGTCGAAGACACAATTTTGTCTGTATAATGAAACTGCAATCTAAAATAACATGTATATAGTTGAGAATGGACACTTACCCATTTTGGGGGCAGGCATGCTCGCAATTGATGTTCTGTGTGCGGATTTTCGGTCTGCTTATAAACAAAATAAATCATGGTAATTATATATTAAATACACTTAATTTTTATTTTATTTTATTCTATTTTGTAGATGGGCCTTTTAACCAAATGAAAGTGAATTTGATAGAAATTCCATTAGGAATTAATGAGAAAACTGATACAATGGAAAGATTTTACATTTTTAGTTTTAAATCATTTATTTTATGGTACTCGTAAATTGTATCAAAGATAAACTAAATATAGAAAGGTTAAAATGTCAACCCACATTTAGAAGAGAAGTGATGATGATGATGTCTTCTGTGTGTTGTCTGACAAGACCTATTATGTACTGTAAAAAAATGATAATGTTAATAAAGTTAATAGGCAAGGCTTTTTCAATTTTTGTGACAAGATAAATCTGTATATATTCAATACTTTATGAAGTAAATAATTGTCAACTTAATCCTTTGATTTTATATAAAAACAGATATCTACACAAAGTTATAGAATTGTTAATGCCTACTTTGCCTTTCAATCAATCTTTTAAAATTACATTCCTTTCACTCACCTGGTCTTCCTGTAGTAACACTATACTTTAATCTTTTGTTTGGTTGAAGGGATTTATGTCCTGAAGGAAAAGCACAATACAAATTTTAAAGTGATAAATTTAAAAGGAAAAATGAACGTATACATTGGTAGTTAGATCTAATGTACATGGGATAGCAACAGCAGGACTATGTTGGATGACCTTTGTTTCAATAAGAGACAGTAAAAAAAATAAATCTGGGTTTGGTTACTAACTGGATCAGATGCAATTAAAAAATAAATACATAAATGAAGGGTTACCAAAACGACTCATGGTGGACTTAGAACCAGTGTCAAGGCCCAAGGCTAAACCAGATATGACTCCTGGGTCCAGATGTTCTTTTACTTTATTCTCCCATGGAAGGAATTCAATAAACATGGGAGGTCCTCCCCCTGTTCCATTAGCCTTTTGATTGCATTGAGACAACTTCTTCTTGACACTACTCTTGCAGTCATTGTAACGTTTTCTGCAAACCTCTGCTGTCCTACGAGCTACTCCAACTGCAGAAACCGCTTCAGCAATCTTTCTCCAAATGGCCTCCTTACATTCAGTGCTATAGACGTTTGGTCGTCTAAACAGTTGGTTGTAGTGCTGGTTTACGCCATCTACAAGCACCTCATTCTCTGCTGCTATAAACTGCTTTGCCCGTTTGCGGTCACCCTTAGACACAGAAGAATTGGTTGCTTGAGATTGTCCATTGTCACTCTGACCTCCTGAGAAGTCAGGAGTATGTTCATGTGGTGTGCGTTCCTCATCAGTGCCTGATTGTGAAGTCATGTCTGTAAAATAAATTCCGAAATAAGACCAAAATGCTCAATATAATAGCATAAATAGATATTATGAAATATTCACTTAAAATTCTTACCTCCAGGAGAAATGAGTGAAGTACAAAACTACAGTTTGGATGTAAAATATCAATCTATATAGAAAAAAATAAACATATATAAGTATCTATAAGTACAATGATTTATTTACGGTAAATACTTTTGCCCACTCGTTTTCTTAATATACATTTATAAACTATGCTGGATAATGTTTTTGCATGCTATTCCAGCTTTTACAACACATAAAAGTATAGATTTTACAAGGAAACATTAACTAAAAGGCAGACAGAAATAAGCAAATTGCGTTAATTCCCAACAATTACGAGCCCTATAGGACACCTAAAGTTTGATCCTACATTTTTGTTGATTTTAACACACCATTGAATACCCTCCTAAATGTGTTGTCCTTTTAAAGGTGAGTGCAGTGAATCATTGGTGTTGCTGTTGCACTTGTAGGTCACTTTTAAATGAAGCAAAAAATAAATAAATAAAACATTGGTTTGTAGTCACTAAGACTCTGGCATTCCTTTAAGTTCATTGTAGGTGTAGGACAGGTAAGCAGCACAGAAACACCCAGGAATATAAAACAATATACTGTACGTGTAAGTCGCATGTATAAAGGAGTAATGATTTGACACAGAGCTGACACTGATGATATTAGGATCACAACATAATAAGTATTAGATAGAGAAGGTGGAGCTAGTGTTAAGATGCAAGGTCTATATAGGTGTGCAAATCATGGGTGAAGGGAAACCTGGTGACTTGGTGACATTTCCCCCCATTATCTCACATCATGTGTACCCATACTCTGGTTAAGATGTCTTTTTGTTGACCGATAACACTTCTACAGAAGCCAAACACATTGTACCCACAAATAACTACACCAATTCAGTGTTGTACACATCTTACAAAGTAGATTTTGGCATCATCTGACATATGCCACTGTGTGTTATTTAGTTAGTCCCATTGTCATAGCCTTAAGTGATATAAATACAGTTAAAGAAACACCAGCCCTCTCACCCATCAGACATTTGTAGGTGTATTGTAGGGGCAATTTCTGCCATATTGAAGTTTACGGGCACAATTTAATACCCCATCCCCTCCCCACCCCGTTTAATAACTAGACAACACTGCATGTGTCATATACAACTGCTGGAAGGTTTCTCTTGGCCAAGCAACAGAAGCACTTTAACGATCATGAAATCTCTACCAGCTGAGACAAGCGGGTGAGGGCACTGATCAGCTGGATGGGCACCGACCCTCCCACCGCAGCCCCATAACGTCACCGTATTCCCTACCTATAAGCAGCGGGCGCACAGTGTTACAGTGGCAGGGAGGCGTGAGGCGCACACATTGGAACGCAAGAGGCTTCTTCGACCTCAGAAGGTTTTCCTGCTTCTCAGTCGGCCCGATCGCTGACGACTGGCAGCGACGACCACCGATTGCAATGTTCTTGATCGCCTTCAGCCGATGTGGCAATAGCATGCTACTAGTTAATGGTGTTGCCACATTCCCTTTTCGGTTTTATGAATAGTGAGGTCAGTAAAATTAAATAAATAAATAAAACAACTATGAACCGGACGGATCGAATCCGGAACAGTGTCGGAACATGACCTGTGACCCGAGGGCGCTTCCTGTCCCGCTGTCTGCCAAAACACGGGGAAAGCGAGGTCTCTCCCTTCACGTAGCAGCCAGCAGGGGTCGCTCCCAATAGTAGCCGACCGATCCTATACTGTTCCGCTTTTTACTCACACCCAAATGCCAGCCCAGCGCCTCCCCTACTCTGTGACAATGGCCGCGTCCATCCCTCGGATCGCACCAATTGCAGCTCGTTCTACGGGGGGCTCCCAGCTACTGCGCTAGTGTGCGGGCTGACACAGGCAGGAAGACACTGCCAGCGGGGTGTGGTGGCCGGGTGTTTCCGGTCCGGTGTCACCTGCTCACCGGGATTCCCAGCGCATCGCCCGACGCCTGTCCCTCAGAGTGATGTCCGTGTGCTGGGGTCACCCCTGCAGCTGTCACCTGTGAGCCCTTCGGCGCTTCCTCGGTTGGAAAAGTTGTATTGGAGGGTCCGGTGTAGCCGGGGCGGCTTATGCTGGGGGTGTGATCTGAGGGGGAGACACCGAGCCAGGCACAGGACCCCAGCCAGCCCATAGGATGAGCTCTGAGGCAGATCCCCAAAGCAAGTACCCCTTACATGCCCTCGTCTGGGAGAATGACTTCCGTGCTCTCGAGAGGGCGCTGGAAGGGAGGGTGAGAGCATCATATTACTATGTTATCTGTGTGTATGTATGTGTGTGTATATATATATATATATATATATATATATATTCTCCATTCTACTGCTGTTATTTACTGCTGCAACCTCTCAGGGCTATGTTAGAGGTACCCATCCCTTTGTAACAAAGCACATCTGTTTGTTTTTGCTCACCTTAGCTATAAATATACGTGTGTCATCAAGCTACAGCATTCCCTGGGTAGCCTTTTTTTATATTGACCACAAAATATGAATAGATAAAGTAGCTTCCTCTTATTATCTTAAAGGCATACCCTGCCTGCAAATCTGAAATCTAGTATCCGTTTACAAATATTGCTGAATGAATTATTCTGTGGGGACACAATTTGGATTCATGCTGTCCATGGTATCAAAACTATTCAATGTTTACGTTAGCTGATATGAAGGGAAGATTTTGTATAGGTGAGCTGCTGCAGGATGTCAGTCAGGTTAATGGAGTAATCTCAGCTCTAATGTAATCAGGAAATGTGTTTGTATTTTTAATTTTGTTACTGTCAATACCATTTTCCTTATTGACATTGTAAAAAACAAGTCCAAACCGGTACATACATATATACAAGGTATAAAAAACATGTATGGAAATCCAAAACAAAGGGGTAGGAGCCCAATGCTTCTATTGTAGACTACAGTCTAATGGATAAGGAGGGCACACAGATGGGAGTAAAGGAGCGAGTTTGTCTCAGAGTGTTTAATAGATGGGAATTCAGTGTAAAAAGATTTTAAGACTGCTGAGGGTGTGATTGTTAATGGTGCTTGCTCCAAATAATGAGTAATGGGTAGGGAGAAGTCTTGTGGCATTTGTAAAAGACTTAAATAGGGTTACAATGTTGAGGATTTTTTTTTTTATTTTTTTAAATAAGTGATGGTTGCAATAGTTCATATGCTACATGAGAAAATCAGGTTTGTTTGCATATAAGGGGGTAAGGAGTATATTTTTGCAATATTCTAAAGGTGGAAGTGCCAGGGATCTTAGGGAGGCCTTCAAAATTGAGGTGTCTCGTAGGGCTTCTTAAGTCTTTTCTTCCCACTGGATTGCTTCTCATCTTGTGACCTGTGCTACTATTAATATATCCATGATAACATTTTTGATCAAGCAGATGATGCAGCTGTATTTAAATATATAAATGGCAAATAAGAAATTGGATTTATGTTATGAAGAAAAATATGCCGTTGAGAGTGTGAGATATCTGATTGTTAATATGTGCATTTTTTGTAATTAGCGGAGCTATAAGGTAGGGTTCTGAAATCTTGGTGGTGGTAGTAGAGAAGAAGAATATTTAGGTTTTGTTATCAGTGAGATGCTACCAGACACTGAATAGTTCACAAGGGAAGAGGTATAGATGAAAAAGGATATCAGATTTAGATTGTAGAACCCTGGAGGTAATGGGAAAGTAGATGAGTTTGAAGTACAGCTACCAAAGAATCTGTTCTGTAGCTACAGTAATTTGGAGGAATGGGGATGGCCTTTGGACAGTGGAATAAGATGTGAGCTAAACGTGAAAAGTTTGATTAGGATGTTTTGTAGGGTGAGATGAGTGCAGAGGCTTTGCCCTTACTTTGTTACTAGGAGAAAAATAAGTGAGTGTGGGCTAAGAAGATGGGTTTTGGTGGTTAATTTGGCTTTGAGAATTAGCTTCAGGAATTATGTGCTGTTATATCTTTACTGCAGTGGTCACATCCTGGCAGCAAAGGCGTTCCCTTTGTTGCTTTGCCAATGTCTGTTATAGTTATGGGCATTGATTATTGACATATTATAGAAATTTTAATACTATATGAACTTCCTTTTGTTTTTTTTCATTTCTTATATTGAATGTTTTTTTTACTCTTCTGTATAATCTTAAGGAATTATGTCTGCTTACTGTAATACTCTTACTATTAAAAAGCATTTAATTGTTCTGGATTAATTGCTTGTAATCACCATTTTAGATGTACTTAGCAAGGGTTTCGTTTCAGCCTTGGCTGTTTCCCAGTTTATCATTAACAAAAGAAAAAAAAACTTTTTGAATAACAAATGACTTAAACAACTTTTGCTCTTCTTTTAAAAGCAACCCTTCCCAAAAACAGTAATAATAACTGCCCTATTGTAAGTCTACAAATAACTATTTAGCATTTTTCTCAGTAGTTCATATAATGTAAATTGTATAAACTTGCAATTCACAATATCTTTGTGAGAGGTAGTTTAAGAAGTATTTATGAGAAAGGGAT
The DNA here is from genome assembly GCA_011038615.1 of Limnodynastes dumerilii. Classification (NCBI taxonomy): domain Eukaryota; kingdom Metazoa; phylum Chordata; class Amphibia; order Anura; family Limnodynastidae; genus Limnodynastes; species Limnodynastes dumerilii. Next base: position 408,076 of record WWET01000134.1, on the reverse strand, counting down.
AAATGTAGCATGGTGATAATGTTACAGATTTGTCTGTAAACTGCTGCTTCCTCCACAGAGGCTGTGAGAAATGCTGATATGTTTTATAAAGAGTAGCAGGAAATACAGGAAATAGACATTTAAACATGGCTTCTTTCACTTTAGCAATTTCTCTTGCTATCCAATGTTTTAGATTTCAAATAAAGGATTTCTCTGCTGAATTTCATTATATCACAGCAGACCTGTTGCTTACTTTGTTAATTATATTTAAGCCCTCTTGGTCATTTTCACCACATGAAAAGATAGCATACACCTTAAATGCACCTGTTTGTTAAAGTAGAAGATCTTAATGAATTTTAAAATTGCTAGTAATGTATCAATGTATGAGTTTGGTAAAATATCAAACAAATTGTTCTTGCCCATGTTAGAAAATACTTGTCTGATAAACCATATTACATTATAACGACACAGGACATTGAAGAGCTGGATCCACGGGGAAGGACCTCATTGCACCTTGCAGTCTCCTTAGGACATCTAGAATCTGCCAGAGTTCTTCTAATGCACAAGGCAGATGTCACAAAAGAAAACAGAGATGGATGGACAGGTAAACCTAATTTAATTTTATTATGTAAAAGATTTTGTGTGCATATTGTACATATTACAAGTCAAACGTGAGCCAAAAACATTATTATTATTTATATATTTTAAATAAAGCACGGTCTGGGCTCGTCAAATACTGGGTGTCAGAAATATGGACATGGTGCCTGGGATTGCAGCTGGAGGAGTGATCACATCCGTTTATCCACTGGTCGCTATTGTGGAAGAGAAACCCAATGCAGGCAGTCATAAGAGTCATGTAGTTTAATTGTTTTTATAGCTGATTCAGACGGGGTGAGGAAGGGGGAAGAGTGGCCACAGGGTGACCTCTCCACATCACCCTGTGTATAAACCCATGAAAGCACAGTTTACACACAGTGTGACTTGGCGTGTCATCCCGCAGTGTCTAAAACACCCAGAAATGTTAGGGCCCGATAATTTTATTGTTTGTCTTTGTAAACTCTTATAGCTACCGATATAGAGTAGTGTTTGGCCATTTTCAATTATCGCATCTGTACCTCTGCCTCCTAGCTGTAGTTTCCAATCTGCTAATTGCCCGTTTGAAAGGAGCCAGTGCAGCCAATCAGCTGCAAGGGCCTCTTGTCACTCTCTGCAACCACTTCCTCTTTAACCAGGATTATTGGTCCCAGCAGAAGAGGTGTGTGGCACCGTTATCAGTACCTTTCCCTCAGGGAAAATTGTCCCACTTGCTGCAAGCAAAAATTGCTTTAGTGTATGGCCAGTTTTATTGTTTTTAAAATAAAAGTATGTGAAATAACCATTGAGATTAAAAAATCAACAATAAATGTCAATTTTTCGTTTATTTACATTATATATATATATTATATTTTTAGTGTACGCATGTTATGTTTCTCAGTATATTTTTTTTTATAAGTTTCAGCAGTGTAATTTAGCTTTAAAAGTTTAATGGTATTATGTCATAAAAATAGTGTGAGGATGATAAATGCTGTCAAGTTGAGTAATTCCTGTCTTTGTCTGGTTCTTTTATGGTGTAACTTACAGATTCCCTCTGGAAATCATTTTTTATTTTTTTTTGTAAGGTTAGGTAAACAGTTAATTAGGCGGTATAGTGAACAAAACTAAATGGTGGCATTCAACTAGTCACAAAAAGGAATAGCCACAAGCAGATCACCTAAATGTCTTTAACTATTCTTACACGTGGTTTTTATCTTAAACAATCACTGTAGCTGTAATGATCCCAGAGCTCAATATACACTGATTCAGGCCTCTCGCTCTCGGTAGACATAGTTGTTAAATATGCCCAAGGTAATCTGATGAGATGCCATGGAACAAAAGAGATAGAGGGCCGTATTCAGAGAACTGTGCATGGCCGGAGCAAGGAAACACCCACCAACAACCCTGACACCCGCCCTCTTCCGGATGTGCTGTCGGGGACTTATGAGTCCCTAGACCACTCTACTCTTTCCATGTGTACTTATGGGTTTATATGTGCACCGTCCGTGCGATTCTTTATAACTGCGTCTCAATGCGTTCATTTAAATGCCCCCCCACCCACTTTTATGTAAATTTTCAAGTACGTTTTCTACGCCGCCCATCCGCATGTATGTACCCAAGTGCGATTCGCATGCCCGTGCCTAAAGCACTTACAAGCATATAGTCTACGTAAAGTACGTATATAGAGTGACTACGCATGCGCAGTTGATCCGATCCTAAAAATATGCACGCAACTCCCCGCAAAAACGGATCTGTTAATACGGCCCAGAATTGGTCAATTCTTGTATGTATTGAGAACTTTGAGCTGCTGTCACTCGGGTCTATCCATCCTATGGCTTGAGGTTCAGTTGTAGCGTAGTTTTGTTTCCCCATCTTAAAGCTTACCCTGCGGATTTGGACGGCACCTCCTTGTGCATTGATTATAATAAGGATTGTACAACTTTTAAGTATTACCAGGTCAGTTCCTTAGCATTACCATTTAAAATGTCCTCTAATGGGGATGGTATGTTAACAGTGGACCGGTCTTAGTACATATAAAAATGTCACCATTGCTGCAAAGTTTTTGTTTTTGTTTCAATAGTGGCGTAAGAGAGCCATTACGCTTAACCTCTATGGACTGGATCTAGACTTACGTGGAAAATCTGTATGTTAGCCTCCGCATTGGAGGGTAATGTGCAGAATTTGCTATCCCAAATTTTGTACACTGGAGAACAGGGCATTTCCCTTAGAGAATCCTTTACTGCACGATTTAAATACCTATGGCCACCCACAATGCATATCTTGTAGGCATGGTGTGTGCAGACTGATATCTGCAGGGAATGCATCATAAGGCAGCTGTGTTCCGATGCGGAATGCTTGTGTTGCACGTGTACGGTACAAGCTGACAGATGACTTGTGTACCTAGCGGACGTGAATCACCTGTCTTATTGTATTATTAGGTAGGGGGTCTTTGTGAATTATACATGACCACCTCTGGGTCTAGTAAGTTGAATCTGGTTTATATGATTTTCATATCTCATAAAATGCACTCTTATGTAATGGATATCAGCTAGTGGTCAATAACTCACAATTTAGCATCTTTTCCCATTATGACACATTATGATTACATTTCTAGATAGATTTATTTTTTGGAATCTAGCTTGGCACATGTCTCTATTGTATGTACCATAAAAGAAGTCTGAATAACTGTAATTGTAGTTATTTTGTTTTGTAGTTCTGCATGAAGCAGTTAGCACAGGGGATCCAGAGATGGTTCAGATGGTTCTTCAGTACAGAGAGTTTCACAAGGCTGCAACGGCTTTAGGTGGAGTCCCTGAATTGCTTAAGAAGACACTGGAGGTATGTTTTAATTATGCTGTCTTTAGTTTTCGCATGTATTCTCTTGCTTGCTCATTTGGCAGTGATAATGCATGTGTTACACACAAAAGACTCTCTGTAATTTAGCCATGTCCACCTTTTACACAGATCTGATTTTCTGTAGCTCTTGGTTGTAATCCAGCCATTTTGTGTAGCTTTTCAAGTTTGTTTAGAATGTTTTTTTTAATAACTATTTCTTTTACATCCATCGCTACCATAGGTTGATCTGTAGATCTGGGTACTTGACAGCTAAAAACTTTTGCCTCTCCAACCCCCTCAGACTTTGTTTCTACAGGCGCTGTAGATCTGGGTACTTGACAGCTAAAAACCTTGCCTCTCCAACCCCCTCAGACTTTGTTTCTTTCAAGTGCCCCAAGGAGATAGATGCTTTTTAGGGAGCTTCAGGCAGCAAGCAAGCAAATAGGTGATAGATGGCGCATGTAAATCCTCTATTGTTCTGAAATCTGGATCTGGCCCTATATATTTATAGACGGAGGTAAAAAAGTATATGTATAGGGCTGGGGAGGTGTGCATGTGTATATTGTAGTCTCTATCACTGTTTGAAAGCCTGTCCTGTGCCATACTGTCCTATCCTACCTTACCATGTCTGGCCTTAAATGAAGGGGTGGAGAAGGACAGATATGCATTGATCCTCATCCGTACGGACGCAGATCAATACATAGAAGTTAAGGGCCGTTCGCTCCCAGCCAGTTCCGAACTGGCTGGGATATTGATTTTTTTATGCCTCAATAGGGCACAGCAATCGATCCCCGGAGCACCGTACACGGTGCTCCGAAAGGTGAATTTCCCCCAACCTGCTCCCTAACCCAAACCCTAAGTCTTCCCCCACGTAGCATAACCCTTAGTCCCGGCAGTGGCACTTCTAAAAGTGAATGGGTGAGTATGTGAATCGCATACTCGCTCATTCATAAAATAAAAAAATTCTCAGAGGGCGCGCGTTCGAAATAGGGACACCCGAAAAAAATTTTTGGGGCTGTCCCTAATTCGCAATCCGATCCTTTGCAAAATAGGGACTTCCTCAGCAGTGATCGTTTCGGTTCTGGATGCTCATCGAGGGTTTCTTTCTTTCTATTCATTAAATGGGTCCTTCCAACCCTTCTTGAACCAGAATTCTTTGAATTCTAGACTTTGAGTGCCCAGGTTCAAGGCGGAATCCCTTTGATCATTCAACAGGATGCAGCCTCAGAAATGTCTTTTCAGCATCAGGAGTATGCCATAAGACATACAGGATTCATGTCTTCATGTTTCCTTCTGGGAAGGCTTCGTGCTCATTTGAGCATTGCCATTCAGGGTGGTTACCTTAAGTTCCGTCACTGGAAACCATTATGTCTCTGCT
>WWET01000134.1:379942-392806 GCA_011038615.1 Limnodynastes dumerilii | reverse complement strand
CTCTCCCTTCTCTGCTCCAGGCTATACATGTTTAGTTCCTCTAGCCTTTCTTGGTATGTTTTGTGACACATGCCATGAACCATTTTAGTTGCACAATCTCGAATGTATTTATGTCTTTCTGGAGATATGGCCTCCAGAACTGAACACAGTATTCTAGGTGAGGTCGTACCAACGATCTATAAAGGGGCATCACTACTTCTCTCTTTCTGCTACTAACTCTCCCTATGCAACCAAGCATCTGACTTGCCTTTCTCATTGCTTTGTTACATTGATTGGCTACCTTTAAGTCACTGGAAATAATGACTCCTAGATCCCTTTCTTTCCTCCTCAGTAGTTTCTAATGTAATGCCATTAATGATATATTGAGCTTTTGGGTTTATGTGCCCCAAGTGCATGATTTTGCATTTTTTGGGATTAAATTGCAGTTTCCAAAATCCTGACCATTCCTCCAGTCTACCTAGATCATCGCTCGTTTTGTGCACCCCTCCTGGCGTGTCTACCCTGTTACATATCTTGGTGTCATCTGCAAAAGTCATATTTTCCCCTTGATACCACGGGCAATATCACCTATAAAGATATTAAATTGTACTGGTTACCATCCTCAGAAGGGATTTACTACAAACCTCTGTTGTCTATCCTGGAACCAAGATCATATCCATACAACTATCTTTAAGTCCCAAAGTTTCCAGCTTATTTAACAGTCTGCGATGTGGCACAATGTCAAAAACCTTGCTAAAATCTAGATAAGCTATGTCTACAGCTCCCTTGGGATCCTGTTACTGGATAAAAGATACTGTATAATTTGTTTCTTTAACAGTGTTTCCATCAATTTCCCTACTACTGATTTTATAAAGTCCCTGGTTTGAGAAAGCACTGAGTTAAAAGCAATACAAGAACAAGCTTTGTTGTCATCAGCAGATCAGTTCTTGTTACCCAATTAGAAATAAATAAAAAAAAAACATGAGCATCTGCCTGTCAGAGATATCCTTAGTTGGTTGCTATAAGTGATGTATGTTTGTTTTTTTGTTTTTTACTAGCTAGTGGTTATTTTATGTGCTTTTTACAAGATGTTAAGGGAACAGTGAAATAAAAAATTTAAATGCTAACACATTCTGTGTTTTATTAGTAAATGTTGACAAGAGTTTATACTATTTTGGAAAACTTAGACCCCATAGCAAAAACCTAGACGCCATAGCAAAAACCTAGACGCTAGTATTTATAACAAATAAACACATACTACATATACACACAAACAAACATTTACATATACATAAAAAATAAGTGTTTCCATGCCACAGTCTTCTGCACTTTGTGTTTCTCACCTGAGTTGCTCTTTGCTGGTTGACACGGGGAAGCAACTGCTTGCAGCTTCTTCACAGGGAAGGTTCCCCTTCGCTATGAGTAATCCCTCTCCCATTAAAACCACAGAGACAGCCAGCATTTTGCTTCTGTACCAGTCATATCAGCAGTTGAGAAGGGGAGAAGGAGGCCCCATGGAAGAATCACCAGCAGCTTCTTCTTCAAAGTGCTCTGGTCACCAGGTCTCAATTTCTTGCGACCGGTATTTAATGAGCTTTGTTATATGAGTTCATTTAGGTTTGAGGAAAAAATGGGGTGAAAGATCAACCAAGATTCTAGATTTTTGTGTTTAGTTTTTTTTTTTTTTTTTTTACTTGGTTTGACCTCTACAAAAAGCACATCTAGAAACCCTTTGTCTTTTTGTCTGTATTTTTCTCTTCCATTAGATAACATGCAAAATAACTGCTTCTCTCCACAGAAATCCCTTTATTTCATGTTTTGAATGCAAGAATTACATTTGGAAATGTGAACATGTGCACCAGAGCAGAGGAAACTACACCCACCACTCCAAAAGGGACGCCAGAAGAGGGTGAGTGTTCCCAACTACTGATTTCTATGCATGTTTATTAGCTGGAAGTGTGGGGGGCTCTGATTAAGCGCTTATTGTTTGTGTATTGAATATTTTGACAGGTAGGAATAATTCATGATCCTGCTACTATATAATCCTCACTCGTTTACAATCAAGTAAAATTGTATTAAATGTGAAAAGTTTAAACAAAGTGATAGAAATAAATACAATGAATGTAATTACACTTAGGTTAGGAAACCAGACACAATGTTTATATATTCGCATGGCGCAACTGATATCTTGGCATCTGGAGAATTATACAGTTGGTTAAGGTAGTTGATTTGTTCTAGTAATTGTGTAATTCAGCCCCAGGATGTACAGTTTGCATTGTAATTGAGAAATCCATGTGTGTGTGTGATACTGTCGATGAACAGTATGTTACATTTTGGTTTACTTTCTTTCAGCCACTGCAGCGTCAAAATTTGAGGTGGATCAGTCCGTCTTCGATATCCCACCATCTTACCACATACAAGAGAATGGGAGAAGTCTGCATATTCGCGATGAAGATGATGAAATCATGCAGTTTGCTATTCAACAAAGTCTCCTTGAGTGCAGTGGAAACCAGGTCATCTTCACAACATTGTCACATTACTATGAAATTACAGTACATATTAGTTTACACTTATTAATACATTCATTATTTTCCGTAAAGGTGAAAAAAACGTGGACTTTATAAGTTGCAAACCTAGATAAACTTTAGTCATGCAATACATTATTATGATATCTGGAATCTATCGATGCCCACTCCATTTGTATATGTGTACACCTATACTTTTTATACTCTAAGCATTGTTTTCTTTGTAAAGACAATGGAGTAAGCAATACAATAACCACTGAAATAACATTTATTACTGTTATAGTATGATAGAACTACTGGGTTGGAAGTGCACTACAAAAGTCCCAGGTTTCTATTCTGTAAGTCTGTTATGTGTTGTAAAACCCCTTAAAGTGACCTTAGTTTACTGTGTAGTTCATACAAACTGCAGTTTTTTTTCTTCTGTATTGAAGAGTCATCAAGGGTTCCTGGGGTTTAGGTCTTTGGCAATCAGCCTGTAAGCTAGCTAATGAATATTGCACTTGTGTTAGAGGGCTTAAGAAGGCTGTGAGGTAACAGCCTGAGTCTCTCACCTGTAATCAGTGAGTCAAGAGGCCTCTCGGGAAACCATTCAGCGTGTTTGGGTGAAACAATTGTGATATGCTTGGGTGTAGGACACAAGGTCCTCTCTCATAGTAGTCTGCGACAATGGAATAGATCCAGAATTAATAGCAGATCTGTACGTTAGCTTCCGCAATGGAAATCTGGTATCCAATATTCCCTATAAAGAAACATGCTTTGCCTGCCCCTGGAGACAGCAATACAACCCCAGTTTTGCAATAATACTTATGGAACAGATGCAGACTTCTGCCTGTGTTACATTTGAATCCTCACTGGATTCAGCCTTCCATCATCACTTGATGCAGATGATTTAAGGCTGCATGCGTGGAGCACATGCTTTAAATCCAAAATGCCTACCACACCTGTTAGATCAAAAAATAATGAAAGTGTGGATTCAGATGCCAGTGGCATTAGCAGCATTCTAGAAAAAACTGCTGTTTTATTTTCCTAGCAATCAGAAAATGGCTATTTTCGGAAGTATTTATATTTATACTACTGGAGTGTTTATTGCATTAATCATACATCAATACATAATTTGTTTTCTGTTTTATCTTTTTAATAGCTTATGTCAGAAAGCCATTCAAATGGAAGTATTTCTTCAAATCAGGTGTATGATGCTCAGTATGAAAGGTAAAGTAGTTAACATGATCTGTTTGTGTCTATTTACGATTAAATATGTATATTTCCAATTTGCAATGTCCCTCCATGTTTTCTTCCAATTTAGTTATACTTTATGATGCCTTGATTACCAGCCAGACTTAACTATGGGTAAACCATATGTTAAACTTTATTTTATACCTGCTCAGTCTAAACAAAGCCAAAGTAATTAGGACTTAAACCAGAAATTACTTTAATGAATGGAATTCTTGTGGATGTTTGGTAAATTATCAATTCCCTCAGAAAGGGTTTAGAAATGTATTGAAGGGAATTGGTGAATAATTTTGAATCCATGTTCACACTTCAAATTATTTAGTTCTTTATTGTGGACGTTTTTCATAAAGCTAGAACCAAGAAAGAATGTGTAATTTTTATAAGATGTGAAAGTTTTCTCTCTGCTCCAGGGCTCTCCAGGAAAGCATCCTTGCCAATTCTCAAAGTACCCACTCCAGTCTCAGCAGCCACTCTCAGAGCTTTGACAAGGACTTGCAATTTGCTATGGAACTGTCTGCAAAGGAGCTAGAAGAGCAGGAGAAGCGGCGTCTCCAGGAAGAGGCAGAGCTGGAGGAGATTCTACGTCTCTCTATCATGGAAAAATAAGCCATGTTGTGCAGAAAAACCTATCTAAGGTTGAGGAATGTCCTATGATACGGGTCTAGCCTTCACCTTCCTAATACCAGCAGTGAAAACACCACGCGTGAGGGCAAGCGATCACTCCATAGACTCTGTATCTACCAAAGAACTGTTACCTTTTGATATTTTTGTTTTATATATTTTGTTTCCTTTTGCTTTACAGATGAATTGCACACCGGGCATTCTGCCTCTACTCATGTAAATTACAGTGAATTTCTAATGAACAACTATAGACTATAATATAAATTTCAGGATGTATAAGGCTTAATCTTTCCTTTTAGCACCCAGCAAAGCTGAAGTGTGTGTTTGACCATATAAATACAGATGTAGCAACTTTCTATTCGCTCAACACTCAATGCAGACTATACCAGGGAGATTTGTTCTGGTGTGGCACTGGTGCATAGCTGGCATGTGCGGTAAAAGTTTGTATATTTGTTTTGTGGAAATTACCAGAATTTGCCTCCAGTAGCTCTGATATTTTTATACATGTACAACCTCTAACAGTGGAACCAGTTCAACATGCCCTTCTACACTTCCATGTTTTAGCCACATGAGTGTCTGATGAAATATACAATTATTCTTTCAATTAGCCACTACCACAGGTCTGTTTTTTGTTTTGTTTTTTAATACACCCATATTTTTATTTATGAGCTGATCGTAAAATTAAGCATATTAAATATACTCATTAATTTATCATTCTTTCTGTGGACAAGTTGTGTTTTTTAATATTACATGCCAAGTTAATTCCTCCAGAAAATTCTGTAGAACAGTGTACTAATTGTTGGTGAACAAATAGACTTTTAGATTGATGCCACACTATATTAGTGCAGCTTTGGTTTACACACTAGAATATTCATTTTGTGGGCTGAACTAATGTTAAATAAAAATTCATCCTGCTTACAACTAACCTTTGACATACTAAAACCCCAATCAGTCCAGTTCCAATAACAAACAGCACCTTATTTTAGATATCCATTTTTGTTACAGATTTTATGGGTGTTTTCCTTATCCTCCCCATGTCAGCCCTAATATGTGGGTATGTTCCTCCCTCTTGGAGCCAGACAGGAAGAAAGAAGACACGACAGTATATAAGCCCATCCTACTCCTCCTTCTGTGTCTTTTTTCTTCCTGTTAGGGGCCAGAGAGGGAGTGTATTAGTGAGAGTAGTACCTTCGTGTTTGATTTTCCCAGCGTTGCTCTCCCCGCGCATCTGCGGCAGGAGGAGAGACAGAAGGTGCTGACCGGCCTTAGCCACGCTACACGTGTGGAGACTTCCTTATGCCCGCCCCTAGTCAGAGAGGGTGGGCAGGAAGCGACGTCAGTGGCGCACAGGAAGAGACATGGTCTCTAAGAAGCTCCTGTGCGCCGTAGCCCCGGGTGAATCAGGCATGCACGCGGGTGGATGACGTCATTGGGCAGCGTTTAAAGGCCCGGGAAATTCAAACCAGCTAACGTTGTCTACAGATGCTGGTCTACAGTAGCGAGGAAAGCATCTATTATCTACCTTCAAGGGAACATAAGGTATGAAGCAATGCTTATTCTGGAACAAGTTGCTAAATGGACAAGTGTTGTTACTGACAGCGATTATTATTCAGCTGTAGATTGCCAAGGGTGGAGCCACAACAGCAGGGTATACTGACACTGTTTCAGGTATGATACTGTTTCTAGCAGGCTTCTAAGTTATGGTTCAGGCATGTTATGACCTCCCATATTATCCTGCAGTTATTCTCGCTGATTGATTCTGCTCTTAATTGGGACCACTGTTACCATGAGCAACTCAGTAAAAACGGTCTAACTCAAGGAAGTCAGGGTGAGCAATTGTGTTTAATTTAGTGGGTTTTTTTTTGTTAGCAAGCTGGTAGTTAGCTTAGTATTTTTTTACAGGTCAGAAACCAGTAAAGAAAAAATGGAGCTAAAAGCTAAACAAAAGAAAAGACATAAGGACAAGTGTTCTTATTGTGACAAACAGTTACCAGAGAACTATTCAGGATTGTCATGTGTGGAATGCGTGCACAAAGAATAAACATCGTCAGCATCAAAAGAACGGAGCTACATAAATCCTTACAGGATATCCAACTGGCAATAGAATTCCTCTGCGAGGCTTCCATGGACTCTGTGCGACTGGCAGGCAGGGCAGGAGCAACAGCGGCGGTGACGCGCCGAGCCCTTTGGCTGAAGCCCTGGGCAGCAGATTTACTTCTCAAAAATAAACTGCTGTCATTACCCTTTCAAGGGGAGTACTTGTTTGGAGAGAAAATGGACGGAAAAATTTTATGAAAATGTCAGGGGGCAAGTCGTCATGGTTACCCCAAGTGAAGCAGAATAAGAAGGAGTTTTTTAATTGCTCATACAATGGTAAAGCGGCGGAGTTTAAAGAAGCCAGATCCTATAGGCCTGGTAGGCCATACAGAAGAGGACAGGGATCTTCATCCAGACATGGGTTTCGTGGTCAAAGAGGCAGAGATGTCAACATGAATCTCAGAAATATGGCACAATGACGCCAGGCAAGTGGAATGTGCGGTAGGCGGCAGGATTCAAAGATTTTATCAAGAGTGGACAAAAACCACCACTGACAAGTGGGTATTGGACATTGTGCAGAATGGATAAAAAATAGAATTTCTCAGTCATCCAAGAGATTCCTTAACCAGGTCCCCAACGCTGACAGACGTTGCAGAGAAGGAAGCCATCATTGCAAGTCTCCACAACATGATTCAACAAAGAGCGGTAGTCCTAGTTCCGCAGAGGAAACAATGTCACAGATTCTATTTGCGTTCCTTTGTAATAAAGAAGGCCAGTGGGGGCTTTCACACAATACTGGACTTAAGGAATTTAAACAAGGTCATGAAAATAAGTACATTCAAGATGAACTCTGTAAAATCCATTCTGCCGGACATCAAACCCAACATGTATATGATGTCAGTCAATCTGAAGGACGCCTACCTGCACATCCCGATACACGAAAGCCACAAAAGATATCTTAGGGAAACACTATCAGATTGTGAGTCTTCCATTTGGGTTAGCAACCTCGCCCAGAACTTTTTTAAAGGTGTTAGTTACCATCATAGTGAGCCTACGCTTGGAAGGCATCTGCCTGTGGCCATACCTAGACGACATCCTTATGGCGGCCAGAACAGAGCGCATGGCAAGGATACACACGGAGAGAGTAATTGCAGTTCTTCAGCGTCATGGTTGGATCATAAACCTGGAGAAGAGCATGCTGACGCCAGCTACAGCAGTCAACTATCTGGTCGTAGTGATAGACACCAAGAACATGTCTGTATCTGACGCAAATAAGCGCAGAAAGACTGATACAAGAACTACAGTTAGCAGTGACAGCTGCAGCGAGGATGAACTTACAGTGGTGGCTCAACGAACAAGCTTTTCAGGCAGGAAGGTCATTCCGTATCCTTCCCCCGATTATAGTCACAACGGATGCAAGCAATTCGGGATGGGGAGCACTCTGCGAAGGGCAGGTGGCGCAAGGCCAATGGACAGACCACTACAGACATCTGCACTCCAATAAGGAGATGATAGCAGTCGAAAGGGCTCTTTGTGCATTCCAACACCTGGTAGTGGGGAAGTCTTTCAACATCCAGTCAGACAACAATGCTGCGGTCTCGTATATAAACAAGCAAGGAGGCACCAGAAGCTGATCATTGATGTCGGCGGTACAGCCAGTGATGATCTGGGCGGAGAAGAATTTGGTGAGCCTGACGGCCACACACATACTGGGAAGAGAAAACACCCAGGCAGATTTTCTGAGCAGACATTCAATTCAGCAGGGAGAGTGGCAGCTCAGTACGAACATTTTCAGGCAACTCATCCACAGATGGGGGGAGCCCCTAGTCAATCTTATGGCCTCAAGGAACAGGAGGCTAAAAAAGTTTGTTTCCAGGTACAAGGACCAGAAGCCTGGGCCACGGAGGCCCTCTCAATCCCCTGGGATTTTCAGCTGGCCTACATATTTCCTTCGTTAGTGATGATCCCACATGTCCTGAGAAAACTCGAAAGAGAATCAGCAGTGGTGATTGCAGTAATACCACACTTGCCCAGGAGGCCTTGGTTTCACAAACTACTCCAGCTATCAGTAGATTAGCCATGGACACTACCAGTACAAGTGGATATGCTTTCACAGGGCCAGATGGTTCATCCCAATTCAGCTTAGTCCAGACTGACGGCCTGGTTGTTTAAAGGGCAACCTTAGAGAATAAGGGTTTCTCAGATAGGTTGATTCAGACACTTCTAGCAGCAAAGAAAAGGTCTACCTTAGCAGTGTACCATAAGGTATTGAAAAAATTCTGCTTCTGGGCTAGAGACAAGAACTTCAGTCACCCTACTATTCCAACAATCCTTGAATTCCTTCAGGGAGGGACTGGACAAGAAACTCGCTACCAGTACATTAAGAGTCCAGGTGTCTGCGCTATCAGCAGTCTTAGGGATGGACTTGGCAGCCGATAAGTATATCATAAGATTCTTTCAGGCTGCATCGAGGGTCAACCCAAGAATCAGATGCCCTATTCCACCCTGGGATCGCAATCTGGTCCTGGAAGAGCTGACAGAGGCCCCGTTCGAGCCGCTACCAAAAGTTCAGCTAAAGTTCTTGACGTGGAAGGTTGCCTTCCTGGTAGCAATTACGTCCGCAAGACGGGTCTCGGAGATCCAAGCTTTCTTGGCTGAACCCCCATACTTGAACTTTTTTGACAATAAAGTAGTCTTGCGCACTTATCCAACATTCTTGCCCAAAGTTGTCTCCTCATTTCATCTAACCCAGGAGGTGGTGCTACCTTCATTATGTGCCAACCCAAAAAATGAAAAGGAAAGGAAATTTCACTCCTTAGACTTGGTAAGGGCCCTGCGCATATACCTTGAGAGGACAGCAGCAGTCAGGAAGGCAAAACATTTATTCGTCCTGACGGAAACGGGAGGCAAGAACAAAGGGGGACCAGCCTCAAAGGCTTCGATAGCACGATGGATTAGGTTGTGTATAGCAGAGGCTTATGTTATCAAGAACCTGGAAGTGCCTAAGTGTCTGAAGGCACATTCTACAAGATCTATGGCGGCCTCGTGGGCAGCTAAGGAATCGGCAACAACAGAATAGTTGTGCAAGGCGGCAGGATGGTCTTCCATTCATACATTCGTCAAGCTTTAGAAAATAGATATACTGGCGTCAGCTGATGCCAGGTTCGGAAGACACGTCTTAAGCTCAGTAGTCAAATGAAAAAAAAAAACCATAGGCATGTATATACCTTAGTTAATTATTATTTGATTGGTCGCCCACCCAGTGAATGAACTGCTTGGGGCTGACATGAGGAGGATAAGGAAAGCACAGATTATTACCTGGTAATATGTTTTCCTTGACTCCTCCATGTCAGCCCGTCATTCCCAGCCTATTGTATTAAGTTGTTGTATCGTGTTAACCTGTCCAAGTTATTTTAGTGCTGAGTAAAGTGAAGACACAGAAGGCGGAGGAGGATGGGCTTATATACCGTCATGTCTTCTTTCTTCCTGTCTGGTTCCAAGAGGGAGGAACATACACACATATTAGGGCTGACATGGAGGAGTCAAGGAAAACATATTACCAGGTAATAATCTGTGCTTTTATGAATATGGATTCAAGACCACTTTTTAGTTGTGTATTGGAATAGAGCAACTTTTAACCCTCCTAAATCTCTTATAAAATGTTGCATCCAGTATTCTAAGAGAATGTATTCAATAAACTTACCTTGCACACTTGTTCTACAGAATTTTGCCTCTTTACCCCTTTTGCCTAAATGTTATGTCCATACCTGCTCCAGTTGCTCACTTAAATTTGCTACATGCTGTATGATGCCCTGGTATTCAGAGATTATCGTGTAGTGTGTGACCACTATACATTATCAGTGCTATCTCCCTACTGTTCTTCAACCATCTTAATAGGATCTATTGCAGTCTGATCATTTCATCTGAATATCGGGTCAGAGCATTTTTCTGACTTTTTTGGTGTTCTGATATATTGGCCCATGCCCTGCACAACAATCTACCAATCGCTTGGTTATCATATAGTTTGTGACCAGCTAAAGTCAGACCCAATGTTGAGAGTGAACTTAATCCTACCTATTGGAAAATGACAACAACGTCTGTCACACTCTCCTCTTGTGTTCCCTGGAGCTATTTTCTGTTTTCAGTGTCGCTCAAAGTTATAATTAAAACGTAGTATCTGTAGTAGTATGTGACTACATAGATTCCGAAATAGAGTAAGGGCTGGAACCAGACTGCAAAATGGGTGTTTTCTGTTCACTGAGATTGAGATAAAAAAAAAAAAATATCCACATTTTGCAACTGTGCACACACTGCATTCCCAGCACAGATCTGGATCTAGATTTCTGTACTAGGAGGGTGTGATGCAGATATAGATTGCAATATGTGGTAGCAGTGAAGTATTTAAATTGTACAGTAAGGGTAAGTTAAGTTCCCCGCTCTACATGGCAACAGCATGAAGGTCTTAAGGCAGGGGTCTTGTGTAGAAGTTTGAGCAAGAGGAGAGGCCTCCCTCGCCAGCAAGGAAGTATGTGTGTTCAGTGTAAATTATATGCCATACATAAGTATTTTGATGTTTTTATTATAAAGGATTCAAATGTCTGCTCTACCAACCTGTTTCTCTTCAGATGATACACCATGATGACTTTTATGCCCTGCTGGCAGCTGGTATTCATAGTTGAAAAGCTAGCATGGGTCTCCACTTATGACTTGTGCAGTTGTAAAGAATGAATGAATGAATAAATAAATAATTTATTCAGTGATTGTATTCTGACACTTTACTATCCATGTTAAGAGATTGTGTTTTGCACTTTTCAGGGTTTTTTTAGGGTTACATAAAAATGGCCAATCTGTTTGCAATACTTAAAGCATATTGACCCACTAAATGTCAGATTCTGTCACTCAGCGAACTAAAAAAAAATATAATACAAAAAGAAGTATGTGCTGGAGATTTTTATATTTCAATGCACCTGAATATAGTTGTATGTGTATATATTAAATTTTTGTATTACTAGTATATTATTTCCTCAAAGTGAGAGAACTCATACATTTCTTTACCTATAAATATATGCAAACTGATTACTGCTGATTTTCCTCAGTCTAGTTATTTATGATCGTGGGTTATCAGCCCATGCTGGAGAAATGTGAATTTACTTTGTAGTAGATGGAGATGCCATGTCCAGGGCTTCTGTTGTGTTGTATATGGAGTGCACAGTGTATGAATAAAGTAAAATACATAAAAAATACTTTTTAACCAATGTCTGCTGGTGTGAGAGCTTTTTATTTCTCATGATTGTTTTATAGTAATTGTTTACCATCTATTTTTATGCTCTAGATTACTAAAATCACCAGCAACTCTGGAAGTAAAGCATAACACGCATTATATGATGCACCCTGCTCCCAACAAGGAACTTCAAAGCCAAGGGCGTTGTACAGTGGCCAAATAATGGCACATAATTACACTGGTCAACAAAATTCTGTATTTTTTTTTTTTGTCACATGAGTGCATACACTATATGGATAAAAGCATTTGGCCACACCTGTTAAGTATTGAATCCTGATGTATCAATCAGACCTGTTGCCGCAGGTGTATAGAATCAAGCACATAGTCATGCAGTCTCCATTTTGCAAACATTTGTTATACAAAATAGTTTGTTCTGAAGAGCTCAGTGACTTCAAGCATGGTACTGTGATAGGATGCCACCTATCACTAATGGCTAGGAAGAAGGCCTAGGCCTAGATTTACTAAGCTATGGGTTTGGGATAGTGGAGATGTTGCATATAGCAACAAATCAGATTCTAGCTCATTTTCCCATTACATACTAGAGAATGTCAGCTAAAATCTGATTGGTTGCTATGGGCAACATCTCCACTTTTCCAAACCCACAGCTTAGTAAATCTGGCTCCAGGTGTGAGTCCAAGAAGTGGACTTTCAGAGACATTTTACATCTCATGGTCTTATAAGATGTTATGAGATTGTCCACCAGCTCTTTGTAGTTGTCTGCCTTATGGTTCCTTAAAAAGTTCTGGCAAATGCTCTTGAGCACCTCCCACACAGCTTTTTTTTGTCCAGGATTAAGCTAGAAAAAAAGTGTCCATCAAGCATCAGTACTCTTAAATGAAGACCTACAACGACCCCCTGTTTGAGCTTGGCCTCAATGACCCATGGGAACTTCTGTCTTAAGTAGGCAAAGGTAAGCCCACAGTGATCAAGTGCTGTGATGACGTTCGGGTTAAGACCCAGCTTGTAGATAGACTGTCTCTGGATTAACAAGTGGGACACTGGAATCCTTCACTCCTTGGTTAGTGACGTTCGCTTTGGCCACTGTTTCTGACCATAATTGTTTGCTCTGTCTTGTCTGTCTCAAGCACACAGAAAACAGCAGTATTTTGTTGCAGTCCCTAAATGACTTTAATCACCACAGACATGTAATTTGTGTTCTTCATTTTTCTTTCTTTATTTATATAATTCAGC
>WWET01000134.1:366777-379917 GCA_011038615.1 Limnodynastes dumerilii | reverse complement strand
GGAGTCTCATGTTCCCATTTGTTCATAGCAGCATGAGCTAATGGTACTGAGGGTAACTTGTTGCTGTTGTGGAATAGCACAGCTTTAATGCTTACTTTAGAGGAATCCATATACAGATGCCAATCCTCTATTTTGTTCCTAACATCAAGTGTGTCAATATCAGACTGGACATAAAGACAAGAGTATCTTCAAGGACAAAGAAATCCATAATTATGCCTCTGTTTGAAAACACATACTTTAATGTCCTTGTGCAGGAGACTCCAGCCTTTCAATCTGGAGCCCAAAAGTTCTGCTTGCTTTTTACATAGATTTTAATATCAGACAAGGTCATTGAGATCCCCGTGAATAAGAAGTGGTTTAGAAGACGCAAAGGTTGGGTCAAGATTTGCCTGATCCTTACAGTGCTCTGCGGGTTCCATTTCTCGTCCATCTTTTTGAAGTGTTAGTTTTCTGGAGAAACTGTAAAGCACAGGCCTCATGGCAGACTGTAAACTTGGTTGTGTCACAGTGTGCTTTGACCTGGAAATAATGCCAAAAATGTTCAACGGGCAAAAGTACCAGTCTGTTCTGTGGTCTTTCAGTTCCCCCCAAAGCACTATAAGAGAGAAATTCATGTGCTGAGAACCCTTTAATCAGCTTGTGAGGAGTCTGACACAAGTGACACAGCAAACATGAGGGCCCAGTCTTTGGCTTGGTCATCGACCTTGAATCCAAAGTAATGCTCATAGCACGGCTTCAGGGTTTCTGTCGTTTAAAAGTAACCTCACAACAGAAGTAGCAAAACAGGGAATTAACACAGCTTACAGACATTGGGCCAGATCCAGAACTATGTCCGTCTTCCATAGATGGACGTAGTTCAATAAACAGTAGCTATTGCGCATGCGTAGTAGCTATTGTACGTAATCTGCGTATCGTTTCGATACGTAGATTGCGTATATGCGGTCTAAAAGACCGCATATACGCAAGATACGCAAGATTACGTACAACAGCTACTATGCATACGCAGTAGCTACTGTTTATTGAACTATGTCCGTCTATGGAAGACGGACTTAGTTCTGGATCCGGCTCATTGCAACAGAGAAGCACAGCACAGCGTTCACAGCTCCTTTTGAGGACAAAAGTGACGGTTGGTGGGTCTATTTTATAGCCCAATGCTGATGGCCAACACATGTGGACCAACCTGCAAGGAGCCCAGAAATCTGTTGAACGACTCACTGATTCACTTGAACTAACCGCCAGGAGCTGCCAATTAAAGCATCTATAAATGGGTCATTTAGTATTATATTGGCTCTTGAAGAGGGCGTGACTTCAAAACTGTGGGTGATAGGAAGAATATTTGACCGTTCTTGAAGTCAGCAAAGAGACTGCAGATATAATAAAACATAAGGAGCCCTGTGACAAAATCATTGTCAAGCAGCGTTATTACGATGGGTCATATCCTTAGCGCCCTCCTCTGATTGGACAGATTATCACATCAGCAGTCGGCTCTTACAGGAGAACTGAATGATACTGGATGGTTTTCTCTATGTTTTACCAACTCAGTCTATGTCTGTCTGCACAATAATTTGCCGTATTACTGTATAGTGTGTTACCAGCTTAGAAAAGACATGAATAAAACCATAAAATTTTTTGATATATTGACATATGCACAAAAAGGAGATTTAAGAATAATAATTATTGTGTATTGCTCAAAAACATATGATTAGAAAAACAAAACAAAGCTCAGACCTTATCTATGATGATTAGTAAACCAAATTGTTAGGAGGGTCAAATGAAAATAATGGTTTATATAATCAGCTTGTGGGTGTGCAGTATTTGAAAGAAATTTGTAGAAAATAGATCGGAGGCAGAGTAATGTGTGAATATATGAAAAATGAATATTTAAGTTGTATTGCTAAATAAAAAAAAGATGGAAAACTTATGATCGAATAACAGAACATAATTGTGTTTGTCCTTGAAGCATTAGCTTGAGAGCTAGATCAATTTATGTAATGTTTGTTTCTCAACTTGCAATTACATATGTACAAAATTACAAAAGTCACATACATGTATGTCATTTGGATGAGACAAGTCTCTAGTGGATCTCACACATCATTCTTGCATGTAGCAGAAAAGTTAGTCAGAAGAAGATTAGGATAAAGGGTGATTGACAATACTGGTTACCAGAAACTGTCCTATCCCTGATTACTAGGGCTAATCTACCTGTCTCTTCCTTACATTGTTTCTCTTAATTTGATCTTCATCCTAAAACCACTATTGAGACTGTCCCCAACCACTTTTTTCTGCCATGAGGTATAGTTACAAAGCACAGGTATATCCAATGAGATTAGTGCATTCAATGTACACATACTTCTCATTTCTCACCTAATGTAAACACGCAATCTGATGCTGCAATGGCTGCTTTGAATATTGTACTTCAAGTTTATTCCAGATAACAGTAACAGCGTTTTATGTAACAAGGAAACAGAAACAGGTCTGGCGCACATCTCAACTGAAGGAGAATTGCCGTCTTTTCTCAGCAGTCTCAGCAGTCTCTTGGAAATTCTGGGAGTGTTGGCAATTCTGCTTTTATGTTTAAAATGTACTATATAGATACACATTTTAAATAAACCATACAACAACAATCTCACAAAGACTATTTTTTGCTTATTGTTAATTCTTCTCATTATTTCACAGGCACTACGGAATTCTGCAGTGTGAAGCCGTGGCAGAACATTCAAGAAGTATAAATAAGCAATATAAGCAAAACATTCAGCACAAAAAAGACAAAATATATTGCAGAATAAAATGCAAAATTGTTTCATTAATGCTAATCAAACTGGTCTGATTTTAGAAGGGATCACATGATTCTAATGTTAAATAATATCTGTAAAGCTCATAATCTGATGGCGCTATATAAAAAAAAACGTAATAAATAATAATAAGTAAAGAGTTTTGGTCTATATGTGATACACTGAGTAAGTTTTTTTCATATTTGAATGATTATTGGTCACATTGTGTAAATGTTGCTTTGGATTTCCTTACATTAAGAAAATACTCTATAATACAAGCAACAACAGGAATATTATATAGTCACAACAATTTAGGTATTTTTTAAATAAACAATAATTACAATTTAAAAGAGCTTTAAAACCTTTCCATTCATCCGTTTTTTTAACTTATATTCCATTAACCAAAAAACTAATAAAGACAGAACATACTTTTTTAGAACAGAAAGTCATTACTGCAACTTAAATGTTACAAAAAAAATAGTAGGAGAAAGGCAGAGTGGTTAAGGCATGGGGAGTGGACCCACAAGAGACCTTCATAAGAAGAGGAGAAGATGCAGCTAATTGCACAATTCAATCCCTGGGGCGCTATTCTGCCACTGTTTGATGGAGTGACCAGGTCAACTAGCTCTCACTCAGGCGTACACAGGGGGAACTTTATGTTATGCTACCTTATCTGATTGTTTTATAGTGTTCAGTGCTCTTAATTTCTAACCAACAAAACCATAAAGTTTGTCATAGTCCATCTTCTCGGCCATATCCTCCATGGTCAGAATGCTCTCCAATGTGAAATACCTAGCTTGAATAGCGGACATGGGGGTTTGTGAGGGGACCTCTACTTGATTGTAATGGCCCCTTTTGCAGCATTGCTGAAGTGTGAAAGGGAATATTTGTACTGAGAGACTGGCCCTTGCAGCATGTTTGGGAGCTAAAATTGAGGGTTAATAGGAATCTCCTCCATAAGAATCGATATAAATACTTCAAGTAACTTGTCCCAGAACTAAGGGTTTAATAAAATTACCTTAAAATGTGGAGAAGGAACCAGGGCCAGTAAAACATTTCCAGCAGGTGTTTGGGATATTGGGCTAAATTTAGGATAGAGCATTAGCACCATGTGGACAACAACCTCATGTGCCTCATTAAAAGAGGAGCTTGGAGTACAAGAGAAAGTGCACTGAAAAGATTTTTCTCCATTTCACTTCTTGAAAAGTAGTTTTCTCAGGCTTTTGTGTAATAAAGAAGAGAGGGATGTATTCATTCATTAGGATAATGTAGAGATGGGATGTGTCAAGGCCTGTGAAGCAACAGAGATGTACAAAAGAGTGGTACCCACTCTGGAAGAGCTTCCACTTCTGATGGACACTTTTTAAAGAACAAACCTTACCAGTCTTTACCTGCTAGCCAACCCTAAATACCACAAAAGCAATCTCAAGTGGAGTAATACAGATTAGAGGAGCTGTGCACATAAGAAAGGAGCTTATAGAGATATGTGGGGGTGCCGTAGAGATATCAGGTCATCAAGGGATATCGGGCCTGATCCAGACCTACGTAGATGCGCTGTGCTTAGTAAAGCACAGCGTATCAGCGTGCACTCTGCCCGACACTCCCCCTGTGCGAGCGTATTTTCCCTCGCTTATGCCGGGTGAAGGCTACCCTAACTTCAGCCGGCCTAAGCAAGGGAAAAAACACTCGCGTATACCCGCTAACCCCTTCCTCCCTCATTAAACTACTTCCACCTACACTAACCTGAATGTAGTAACGCTGGGGGACGCCCCCTCCAGCGTTACTACGGCGCTGCTACGGACGCCTTATGCTGGCTGAAGGCTACCCTAACTTCAGCCGACCTAAGCAAGGGAAAATACGCTTGCACAGGAGCGTGTGCCCGCTAACCCCTCCATCCCTCATTAAACTGCGTTACTACAGCGCTGCTACGGACGCCTGATCAACATCTGCCCGGCGCATGCGCAGATCGGCTTTTAAGCCAGCCAGCGTAGGTCTGGATCAGGCCCATCATACCTATGGCACCCCCCACACCAACATCCAAGGAATGTATTCCTTAATATATCCTTTGCAAGTGAGAGTAGCCTAGGATTTAATGTAGCTGTAGATTGACACTTTGTGGAGTGTAAAGTTTTATTCTGGGTCTCTTGCCTCCTCAGCTGCAGTCCTTAAACAATCTCTGGATCCCCTGAGTAGCTCTTGAAATTCCAGGCCTGCAGTTCCCTACATAGGTTTGCTGCAAGTGCAACATATTTCAGATGGTAAAGTGTAGCGGAGGTCACTGATTCAGCAAATCTCGAAATACTTAACTTCAAGTTGTTTTGGTTGTGCATGTTTTTATTGTCTATTGTGAAATCAACAAAATGTACTTTTCCACTATGCTGCTGTCATTGTCCATCTTTTATGTATGGCACATAGGCTGGTTTTGCAGTACCTATAGTTATTCTTCATTGGATAAGAACATATCATACAACCCACATCAATGACACAATTTTATTGTGTACCTCACTGACTCCACTGAGATTTCTTAAATACAAGGGAACAGACAGAAAATGGATAAGCCTTCATACTTCATTAAAATATGTACATCCACAGAAGTGATATTCAATACAAGCTATTAGAAAAATGAATACTTTGCAATATACACATTGCCAAAAGAAAAAAGTATAGCAAAAATTATGGCATTGAAAACATATCAAGTGTACTTTGCGTTCAGTGTAGTATTTGTACTGGCAGCAAAGGGAAAACGTCTACTTTATAAATAACATTTAAACTAACCTGATTCTAAGATATTTTCATTATTTATTCTTGACTGTAAATTATTTTCTCCACACAAAAGATATTAATACAGGATAACCTGGAAACAGCAGAATTTATAGTCATTTTAAATATTATGGATTTGGTGCTCAGAAATTCTGCAAATGAATAAATGTGTTTTACCTCCATGTGTTTCCACCTTTGCAGAAATATTCAAACTATTTGAAATAATGTGGATCAATGTCCAAGCAACATCAGTATCATATATATCTGGATGACAAGTTGTTACAAAATACAGTCGCTGTGAGCCAGAGTTGTAATTCAGCAACAGCCAACACACCTGAAGGCGTAAACAATGTGTTGCTTCTGCTTATAAAAGACTTAGCATTATCCTTGTAATAAAAGGAAACATTAGAAACAGTCCCCAGAGGCAACTCATACAGTATATTTTTATGTAACTCCTTCACTGCAGCACTCCTGATCAGAAGTAACAAATATTTAGCAGACCGCAGACTTTTATGTCTTTAGTAATAAACTGTAGGTAAAACAAAAAAGACAATTTGCAATGTAAAAAAACACAAGAATTAGCATCCAAATGAGTGTATCCAATCCCGCCGAGATCAAAATGATGATCCATTCATCATTCCTGCATCCTTGTCCATATTGCTCCTACCGTCTTCTTATAGGTTTGTACACACAGACAGCCAGAAGGACCATTACTATAAACAGGACACTTAAGATGCTTCCTAGCAGCACTGAAAGACACAGACACACAGTTATGGAGACAGAATAAACATATGGATTAACTAAAAGTAACAATAGTAATAAGGAATTCCCATCACAATCAAAACATATACTTATATGAAATTACCATTCATAGAAACCAGTAGATAAGATTTTCCGAGTTTAGGAAAGTACCATACTTTTTTCTGTCAATAGTGATTGCTTGACAGCTACCTGAAACTGGCACTAATTTGCCTTATGCATAATCTACTGAAGTCAGTATAGGAACAACATAGGCTATTGTGGCAACTCTAGTACTGACCAATTGTTTTGTATTAGCTAAATTGTATCACATAAATTAATGCAGCATCACTGAAGTATAGACAGAATAATAAAAAAAGAAAATGTTGTAAATGGGAGATATTCTGCAGCACTAAACGCACTCACCAGGACATAGGCTATATTTTCTCATAATGAAATGTTGTCATCAGCTATGCATGAAGCATACACCTCGACAGATGCCAAAGAGGGTTCACAGAAGGAAAATTATTGGAGCCAACACCCTAATGTAATGCACGCATAACACCAATCATGAATGTATAATGCGGGCATCCATTCTATACTATATATTGCAATGAATCAGAATATAGTATGAAAACCAGAGAAAGGACAACAATGTAAACTACCAGCCTCAGGCAGTGCTACCCAGCTGCTTTCAACTACACCTTGCCCCTCATTGTCTTATCATCCCCTCTACTCCATCCCGTTTTTACATTTTACGGTTATTAAAACAGCAGGTGTTCCTTTGGTTTCTGCTATCCGTACACCAGCATGGCACCTGGATACACCAGCATGGCACCTGGATACACCAGCATGGCACCTGGATATTGCCTGGCATCCCCTCAAGACTCTCACCGAGGTTCTGCTTAAGCAGGACGTCATAGGGCCGGCTGTGGCTCTGGGGGCTATCGGTCTGCGCTCTAACGCTAGCCACACAGAGCATGAGGAACAGCAGCATCGCTTCCATCCTGCTCACTGAGCCGCCTATCGCCATCTCTACCAGGGCAAGACGCAGGAGGAGGTCCCGGAATGGTGGGAGGAGGGAGGCAGGCGGGCCTGGGCTGGCTCTCATGACTCATGAATCTGATGACATGGGTGTGTTTAAGGCTTACCTTGTTGTACCAAATATCCAGTGTACCTGTCATTTGCCAGTGTGCTATTTCTCTTAAATCATACTGTAGGTATACACACTGTACATTATGTATATTCTGATAACTTTATAATAAGAAGCTTTACATTTAATGTATTATAGACTATTATTGATTGTAACAGAGCTCGGAACAGGGCTCTCTAACCCACCCAGTCTGTTTGTTATTACCCAGTCTTAATTTATTTAATATTTTACCATTTTCAGTGCTAGGTTATATGCTGTCACTATATGAAAACATGCTGATTATTAAATAAAGTAAATAAACTTAATTTAAAACATGAAGATGTGCGTGTCACAACCCTAGATTGTTCTTACCCAAGCTTTGGCTCAAACATTCCTGGAGAAATTGAGGGGTGTGGGTAAAAGCCATAAACATGTTAAATGCATTGATAAAAACGGAAACCATATTAAATGTATGGGAAAAGCTGGAAACCATACTTAATATATGGGACGGGCAGAACTACCGTTGGTGCAACAGATGCAGCGGCACCATGGCCCATAATGATACAAGTGCCCACAGCCATCATCACCGCACCACCGAAGCTCCCCATGGGGTCACCTGGGATATCATCAGGGTCAAAGCATATTTTTTGCACCTGGGCCCACAATTCGCTAGTTTCACCTATATGGGAAAATCCGGAATGCCTATTAAATAAATTGGAAAAGTCCCACAAAAGCCAAATACACACACATTTTGCCATACACACAGAAAAAAACACAGAGATGTACACTGGAGACACAAAAAAACGTAAATCCTATTAAATGTATGGAAAAAAAACCTCTAAAATTCAATGAAAAAATCCTACAAAAGCCTGACACACACAAACACAAGCTTTGCCATATACACACAATTCACACAAAAACACCCAGATATACGTTAGAGACATGAAAAGCCAGAAACCATATTAAATGTACAGTAAAAGCTGGAAACCAATTAAATGCAGAGAATGGTCCCACAAAAGCCAGATACACACACATTTTTTCCATATACAAACTGACTTTACATAAAAAACCCCATATTCACACAAAAATGCCAGAAAACATATTGCATGTATGAATAAAAGCTGGATATTTTTGTGTGAATTCAGTGTGTATATGGAAAAGTGTGTGTGTATTTGGCTTTTGTGGGACTTTTTCTATGCATTTAATATGGTTTCCACCTTTTCCAGTGTGAATTCAGTATGGCAAAGCGTTTGTGTATCTAGCTTTTGTTTAACTTTTTTTTTATTAAAGAAGGATGTTCAATTTACAAAGCAGAAGATAGTTACTGATCATTCAGCTGATTAAAAAAGTGAACATCAACAAATTTTGGCAAACAGTGTTAAGGAATTTAGTTTAGAGGGGAGCTTCCAAGAGGAGGTAGCAATGTTAGATTATTAGATAGGAGAGATATCTGACTTAAGAGGTTTCTGGGGGGAGGGAAGGAAGAGTGGGAGGTTGAAATAGGATTGCCACTTGGAGGGCAGGCTAATAAGGAGAGGGATGGTTTGGTAGTTACTCATTTATTGTGGTAAAGAGGGGGAGGCAGGAGCATTTGACTGAGGCTGGCAGGAGTGTTAGATTGATGGTCCAGTCAAGGGGACCAGACTAGATTAAAGAGATCATCTCAAAAGTGGAGGTGGTAGGCGATTTTTTTCCATGCTTGTTACGAACCAGAAGAAGACAATGAGGGCCAACATATGTGGAGCTAGTGGAGAATTCCAAGATTTAGCTATAAAGCATTTAACCGCAGAGCACAGGCGTCAGAACGCAACCCAAAATATGAAGGGGGCGCCAGGAGGTGACAGGGGGAGGCAAATGGGGTCACTTGTAAGCGGTGGGATGCGGCGCAAACCAGCACCAGGCTGGTCATCCCCCCACTATGAAGACCAGCAGCTCATATAGGAGGTTCCTGTGTGAGCTGCTGCGACAGTTACGTAGAGAAGCTGATTGGAAAACGGCTTCCAGCTGCTCTATGTAACTGCCTAAGAGGCTCATACAGGAACTTCCTATATACACATGAAGAAGAAAGACAGACAGACAGAGAGAGAGAGCACAGCTGAAGATGCCTCATCAAAGGTAAGAAAACTTGATGGGGTGGTGGTGCCACATAATGGAGATGCTGGAGGCACCTGATGGAAGTACTGGGGGGGGGTTATAATAACCGTATAGACGTGAACTCCTGCGCTTCCCTACCGTAAGAAGTAATAACCCAGCAGCCAATTTTTGGGGGGATTTCCCCAATCCCCAGAGGGCGTACAGATATACACAGATCCCTCACAAGAAACGTGAATACTAATACAACCTCTATCATACATATACCACAGTACACTTTCTATTACAGGCGCTAGATAGGTACAGAAAGGCTAGGCAACTAGCTGAAACGCGTTGGTGGATAGGACATCTCCGGTGGCAACCATCTACAGCTGCGGGACTCCGGGACGGTCACTGGTACAGTAAGGCTGCGGGCCCCTTTTAATATCTAATAGCCGATTGTATGAAGGTACCCGGGCAAACGCAGTTTGAATTTGTGTTTGCCTCATGGAGCTCTGTTGGGTAAAGGGGTTTCAAATAAGTTAGAAAAAAAATTTTTTTAAAGAGAAAAGTTTTTTAAATTGATTTTTAATGGCTATGTATATGGAAGCAAGGATGTGCTAAATAAAGATAAACTATAGATACCTGTAGAGGACTACAGAGTTTTACTTATGCGGGGAGGAGGACTCCTACCATTCTGATATTGTTACATGCAAGGCGACAAGTTGCAACATTATAAGCGGTGATTTGGTTGGAAATAGAATTTATATACGTTACAGTGTTGCACTATTGGTGTTTTCCCTTCTCTTTTCCATACATACAACCTGTTTGGAAATAATTGGGTGCCGGCAGGAGATAGAAGGGAGAAGATATTGCAGCTGAGAGAAGGAACCTTTCTATGTGCGAGAAAACAAGAGACCATTGTGTGAGCATAATATTTCTGAGAAAAGTCTCTTTTATTGACTGTATTACACTATTGGAGTTTTCTTCCATATCACCGGAACGGTCTTTGTGAAGTTGAACACGGAGGTGGCTAATCCTAAGAGAGGAAAGTGTTGCTGAACGTACACACTACAAGAGGAGGATCTTGTAAGTAACATTAACCCCCTCTATACGAATGTCAGCATTTGAAGGAGAATACTGGGGAGCTGGAGATGAGGAGGAGCGAGATGATGGGGAGGGGAAAATGATAAGGTGAATGGGGGAACAGCCGATTAAGCTGAGGTTGGGAATGATAAATAGAATGGGGAAGGGGAGGTGATTAAGTGAATGGGGAGGAGGAGCTAATGGTGGGGATGGTGGCAATTAGGAATGGGATAGAGAAATGATAAAGAAAATGGTTAGGGGGAGGTGATGATAAGAATAGGGAGATGATGAATGAGGATGGGGAGATGATGAAGAGAATGGAGAGCCGGAGCTGCTGATGAGTAGGGTGGGTGGGTGTGATAAGAATGGAGAGATAATGAATAGGGGGGGAGATGTACACTGGAGTACATTTAATGTGTGTGATTATATGTATGTGGGTGTACATTTATATATATAGGATCAAGGATTCACAGCTGCACCACCAATGGGTTGACATGCCCCCAACGGGCTGACAATGCCCCAATGGGTTGGCTGCACCCCCTTTAATGATAGAAATCACTGGGCAGGTCCAACAAATATGTATGAAGGTACTGCCTACATCCTCTACATTGTAGAGAGCCTATCGGGGGTATAATACCACCTGTCATAGATTTTATATACATTTTCCTTCCTGATAGTTATGGAAGATTTTGCTACCTGGTTTCCCAGGTATCTTCATCAGGAGGGGGCCTAGATCACGCTCCCATCGACTCTCGTGGGCATACTGGGAGCCAAGCAGTGATGTTAATAGTAGATTATATAGCGAAGATATCATGCCTTTCAGAAAGGGTGAAGAGAGGCATAGAGCTTCAAATTCAGAGGGGCAGACTAAGATGTGTCCGATAGCAAAGGAAGTGGTGGAGTTGGATGTACCAAAAAAAATTGCGTGGGAGGCCAGGGAGATGTGTATAGAGATCTGGAGGGATGAGCCAGGTGTTATTATATACCAGGCCGGAGGCAAAGCAGATTCCTGCCAAGCACCAAGGAACTGAGAACCGAGTGGATCGACCAGGAGGGAATGCAGGGTTCTCACATATTGAGGTGAGGGGGGAGTGAAGGTCATCTCCCACCAGTCTCTCAGCAGTTCCAAATATGAATCTGGCTTTTGTACGACTGGTTTCCGGCTTTTCCCATACACTTAATATGGTTTCCGGCTTTTTTCATACATTTAGTAGGATTTCCGGCTTTTTCCATACATTTAATATGTTTCTGGCTTTTACACTCTGAAATGGAGGAACATTTCTCATATCTAGATCTGTCTGAACATCTTTATCACACTGTGCCATCTTTATCACAAAATGCCTCCTTCATTGTACTGTGCCCTTCCATATGACACCATGCCCCCTTCATCACACAATAAGGTTCCATATTTTCCCATACTTGGGTTTAATATGCCCTGAAATATCTCATGTTAAGTTATGGGGTGTATTGAGGCTTATTGGGCACAAATATGGAATCATATGAAGACCTATAATACAGCCAGCATAATAAAGCTCCATATGCCCTCATATTACCCCCTGACGCTCTCTGTCAAATCCCCCTGTGTCTTTCCAACCTCCAACACCATGCAGGTTGGGAATATGTGTGTTACGCACATTCACGTAGCGTATTTTAGAACGTATAGGTGATTCACGTATGTCACACGTAAATACTTACGTGTGGGCGTGCCAAATTTACGTTTGAATACAATACGTGGGTTTTACGTGAAGTAGGCGGGGGGTGGTATTTAAAGTGTACAGTATGGGCGTGCTAAGCTGCGTACGTTCGCGTAGTCAGTACGTCCGTTAGCGGACGTATGCTGTTACGTTAGGAAAAGTTAAGGTAGGGTTTGGGTCGCGTAATTTGAGTGTAGCGAACTTACGTATACGAAAATACGCACCGCGAATATACGTACGCACACACGTAGTTCTGGATCTACCCCAATATGCTTAAATTCCTGGTCCGATGTAATATGGAAAGAGAAATCATATTGTCCTCTTAACAAGAGTGAAACACCACACATAATGTGTTTTTGTTTGTTTATTTTGATTGTATTCAATACAATAATTTGGATTTTAGAAAATATTTTGCTTAAGCAGGATAGAACAACAAAAAACACTCAAACTGATAGCTAAATATTGAAACAGACAGTGATAAAACTTAAAAGTAATTGTCTGATAAAGGTATGTCAGGTGGTATGACAGGCCAGTCACTGAGACTGGAGTTGTAACTCAGAATTAACAATGTCAATACATCCATAATAAACCTGTGTAATTTTACTATTATTCATTTTCAATCTTCAAATCTTAATGAGAAATTTCACTATGATAACAGAGAATGTTGGCTGAGTAGTTTACAGTTACTAGGCTTCTCTATCTGTGAGTGTATAAACAATAAACAAATATCACCTCTTAGCTATCTGTAATTATTAATGATTTCTTTAAAAAGGGAAAAATAATAATAATTGCAGTCTCTTAAGTCAGATGGATGAATGATTTAAGTGTCACCATTGTGTCAATGAATAAGTACACTATACACCACTACTATATAGTGTTTAACATATAT
>WWET01000134.1:336024-366606 GCA_011038615.1 Limnodynastes dumerilii | reverse complement strand
TATATATATATATATATATATATATATATATATATATACAAATATTTAAATATTAATTTATTTCTCAATTGGAATAAAGAAAACTTTTATGATAGAGCTAAGAATTTTAGTACTGCACAAAATAAGACAAATCATTTCTTTTCACTTTTTTCAAAATAGCAAGGTCTTTAAAACTTCAGTGGTTTTAGATTAGGAACACTACCATTAATGTTAATTGTTAAAGGTACCGTCTTTATTTGCTAACAACACAAACATAAATAAAGAGCTAATTATTTTGCTTAGTCTACTACAATATATTATGATTTTGTTTTCGTATTTATGTGGACATTACTGTATATATCAATATATAACGTCCACAACCCCACAAGAACAGAAAAACAAAATCACAACATATTTTAGTGGTGTAATAGTGGCATTCACAAACACATAAAAAACTTTCTAAAACACTTTGATATAAATAACTATTTTCCCTAAATGTCATAAGCAATGTCTATATTTATCCTAACTGAAAATAATATATTTTCATTCATCTTAATAACATTTACAGTAAAGAGAAAGAAAGTAAACATCTATAATAAATATAATTCAGCATATTTTTAATCATGAGAGTAGATTTAATTCACTTTATAGAATTATAGGTTTATATATTGAATTTAATAAAGCTATTTACATAGCTGGAAGGCTTGAAAGAAAAAAGCCAAACAAATATGCAGAAACTGTGCCTCCTTATCACATTGTCCATAATACAAGCAGACACACAACAAATACACTGTGTAATACATCTCATAATGACAATTTTTACTGGATGCATCATGATTTAATTGTTATCAAGCATATAAAATAACATGACTGTGCTTTTTATCCTGTTGTAACTACAGAAGCATGTTCTCTTTATTTCCATACTACGTTAAACCCCTTAGAGAGTAAAGAAGACCATCTCAAAGCACCATTGGCAGATTCCATGCTACTCCTTAGCTTTGTGCTCTGCAACCCATTTGGATCAGAGGAATGTAACTAGGGGGCAGTGGTCATGCACAAGGAGTTTGACTGCTGATCCCTCACTGCATTTTCCGGTCGAATACATACGGCCAGTCTCTGAAAAAAGAAAGAGGAAAGGCTAAAATCAAACTGCAATCATCAAAACTGATATACCACTATATAATTAGCTAGAAATTTGATTTTATACTAGGTAGCTAAAACATTCGCTAAGCTTGCATAATGGCTATTACAGCTATATAATATTTTTTGAGAATGCAGTCTACTAAAGGAAATTTCCACCCATTAGATTTAGAGGTTGATTCAGATTAACATCTAAAATGGAGCAGATGGGCACCTAGGCAAAACCTTTTTGACCTATAGGGAAAGCACATTGGACCAGATCCAGACTCCTGCCCGCTTTCTGTACATGTTGGGGTCTGGCAGTACGCACGAGAGAGTGTAGTGAAGTCCCCCTGTTACTCTCCTCTCTCATGCGGGCTTTATGGCAGTTATGCTACCATAAGTCTGCCTTAACTGATCATATGACCATCTTCCCCCTGCCCATCTTTCGTAATTTGTGCGGGCGGAGGGGAAGAGCTTCTCCACCGGACAGAACTCCACAATAGAAGTTAATATCGCAGCATACTTCTCCCCTCCAGAAGATGTCGGAGAGGCCAGCATGAGGGTGGGACTTAATGAAGCAACTTGTGTCATAATGCCCCACCACCCAACACAACTGCAATTCCTAGCGTTCCTGGCGCTAGGCGGGGCTTGGTGATGAAAGTCATGTCATTAAGTCCCGCCCATTCCCTAGTAACACTAGAGATTGCAGTAATGATAGAGACTTGTGGGAGAATTGCCTGTTCTCCATGGATACTGGGAGAACTGCCAGAATTTCAGTTGTCTCCCGGATATTAGCCAGCTGGAAATGCTCCTGGTACAGAAGTCTGGAAACAGAGGACACACGTCCATACTGGAAATGCTCCAAAGTACCGAAGTCTGGAAACAGAGGAGACTTGTGGGAGAATTGCCTGCTCTCCATTGATACTGGGAGAACTGGCTGAATTTCGGTTGTCTCCCGGATATTAGCCGGCTGTTGTGCAGCCTGGTACAGCTCTCCAACAGCAGGTATTGGCGGTAGTAGACTGGTAACAATGATTCATCTGTCTCCTACCATCAAAACCTGTTATTGGAGTGCTAAGGTGGTTATTGCTGCCGGACCCTCTCTCTCGGGGCCTGCATATATATTAGGTATAGTCACCAAACCATCTCTGTGTATCCCACCCTGTCCCTCTCCACTGTTGGAAATGTGCCTAGTACAGAAGTCTGGAAACAGAGGATACACGTCCATAATGGAAATGTGCCTTGTACAGAAGTCTGGAAATAGAGGATGCACATCCATAATGGAAATGCTCCTAATACAGGAGTCTGGAAACAGAGGACACACGTCCATAATGGAAATGCTCCTAGTACAGAAGTCTGGAACTAGAGAACACACGTCCATAATGGAAATGTGCCTTGTACAGAAGTCTGGAAACAGAGGACACACGTCCATAATGGAAATGCTCCTAGTACAGGAGCCTGGAACTAGAGGACACACGTCAATGCTGGAAATGTGCCTTTAAAGAAGTCTGGATCCAGTCCATTAACATCAAGCTTCTTGGATATAGTCTTATACATAGTCTTATAAACTTTGAACCGGATCCAGACTTATGCTTGTGCACATACTGCACTTCCATTACGGATCTGGATCCTCCAGATTTCCATAATGGAAGCGGCTCCAACAGCGGGATGGGGTGAGATGTATGCAAGGTGTATGCAAAGTTGGAGGGATGAGGTACTAAAATAGTACATAAGAGGTAAAATTCTGCACTGTGCCCATTTTACATAACAGGGGCGTTTTAAGATGTGAGGGGGCCCTTGTGCAAGAACAAGCAATAATTCATCTCTTTTCTCTTTTATAGCGGGCCAGAGGCATGCAGGTATACAGGAAACAGTAGTTTTTCATTTCATCACTATTCAGGGAGAACAAAGTAATTTTAGCTGCAAGGGTACAAACAAATCTGTCTGTACATCTCAGAATGATCTCTGCTATAAACTTACCAGCATTTTGAGTTCACTTCAATTTCTGGTCATAAAGGATGTTTTCACATAAAGTGGCCTATATTGCCAGAAATCAAGTGTATTACAGTTACTAAGCTATGATCTCCATGTAAAACTAGTGTTTCCATGGAGATCGCTAGCAACACCACCACCAAACGTGCGGCTGGCCTGTTTTCTGAATGCAGGCCTCAAAGTGTCAGAACAGAGTTTGTCATTCTTCTCCAGCATTTTAAAGAATGCAATCTTAAAGGAATTCTAGCAGTCTCTCGCTATACCTCTTTTCCTTCCCCTAATAGTTGTTATTAGGGGGAGGAAAAGGGGGGTATATGGGGAGACTGCTAGAATAATGTGTGTGTATGTGTGTGTATGTCATATGAACAAGGAACAACATAGATGATTCCAGTTGGAAAATAAAGAATGAATAAAAATTTAAACCAAAGTGTCCCAGACGACCTGTCTCAGAAGATTTCTAAGTCCACTGAGCATGTGCAATGTTTATCCTGTAGCGGCTTAGAAATATTGTGAATCCAATGAGAAATTCACAGCACATGCGCGGCCCAGTGGCTGAAGAGTGACAAAGCTTTGTAAACCAGCAAAAAATAAAGAAGATGACCGCACATACGCAATCTACGTTGCAAGAAGTAATGTAGATTACGTTACAAAATTACTGCACTTTTCAGAAAACTCCGGCCGCAAATACATTTTCTCTGCATACGGCCCAATCTCACTGGAATGATGAGCATTGGTAAATATTAATTTTATGCCTGCCAGGCCCCCCCCCCCCCCGGGGAGAAAAGAGAACCCGGCCCCCCCCCCCCGAGGAGAAGCAAGATTATTTTTAGTAAGTGGACCCCAATGTTTTCTGTATGTTAAAGTTTTACAATCAACAGTGGAAGGTGGGTGCTGCAATGTTTCTTTGGGCTCATACTGTGCATTTAGAAATGAATGTAAAGTCTGGAAATAAATAAAATAAACATCTTTGTAACCCTTGTGACTACCTGTTTAAGAGATCCTGGAGTCCAGACTAGTTTGTAAACCATGTATACAGGAATCCAGATAAAGGATGATGCTCCAACAAGAAAACCAACAGAGATGGTCCATTCTGGATACTGGTAGTCAAACAGCATGAGCGGTGGTTGTTCCATAAATGAGCTCACAATGATAAACTAGACAAATGATATTGTAACAGGATATTTCACTAAGTGTCATTTCATTAAAATGCATTTAATAAATAACATGTAAATAGCTTTTAATTAAAATATCCTAAATCAATAAGCATTTAAAGTTAGGCATATGTACAAAGACAGTTAGTTAATCAGCACAAATCAACAGAGGTGGCTCAGCTTCATTGGCATGGAATATACTCTTTGTTCATTCACTTGGCTGTGATACTACCCTGTTACCTTCTATATGTTAACCTCGCAGTAGTGTCAGTGGGTCCATTTTAATACCCACAGTAGAACTCTGTGCACATTCCACCCCCCCCCCACACACACACACACTGTTATGTGTTAGTCAATTCTTCTATTTAGTTGTCTATACATTACCCTGCCCACATAATATATCAGCACTGCCCTTATTAAGGTTCTATATTCTGTGCTAATCCTACTTATTCAGGGTCACGAAATTTGGACGGTTCTCCCGATATCCCAGGAGAGCCGGCAAATCTCCCGCAGAGCCTCAAGTCCTGCCCTCTGCCTGGCAACACTAGTATTGCTAGTGTTACTAGGGGGGCCCACATCATTAGTAACTAAGAAAAAGGGACATTGATAGTCAGGGGGCAGGGCTTTTGGTGTGATTTGCATAAATTAAGCCACGCCCCTTGCAGGCATTTATGGCTTTCCTCCGAGATCTCCCTCTCGGCAACCCTGTTCTTATTTTTTTGCTAGCTGTATCTATAGTTCATTTTTTTCTAGGAACTTCTTTTAATCTTGACTTTTCTGTGTTAAATGAACCATTTTTTCCCCCAAAAGATTTTAAATGATGTTTAAACCCAAACAATAGTTCAAGTTTGAAATTAAATTTCTGCCACAATGGGATAAAGACTCATTAGCATGGTCAGAAAACTAAAAAGAAATATTTCACGTTCACCAGGTAGGTTTATTTCTGTGACACTATATTATTGAGATGCCGTTTGAGAGTGTTAGAAGTACATTAAATTACCCTGTTTGCTCCAAATAGTGTCACAGACACAACATTAAATAGTGTTCTGATATTTTGAATAAATACAAAAGTAAAATTTTCCATAAAACATGCAATCAAATAACTATCTTTGCATCTGTTGAGAAGAACTTAGGGATCTTTTTTTGGGCATGTGAGTTATAGAAACAGAGAAAGTGACGGCAGATAAATGGCCCATCCAGTCTGCCTAGTTGTTTATTTAAAATAATACTGACCCTGGACCCTATTTACCCTCAATTTAATTTGAGATTTAGGATATCCTTATATTTATCCCAAGTGTGTTTAAACTGTTCTACTGTTTTAGCCTCAACCACCTCAAATGAGAGGCTATTCCACTTATCTATCACCCTTTCAGTGAAGTAATTTTTCCACACGTTTCCTCTGAATCTACCTCTCTCCAGTTGATATTAATGCCCTCGTGTTCTGTTAAACCTCTTCCTTTGAAAATGCCACCCTCCTCTAGCCGGTCACAACCCTTGATGTTTATTTCCTCTAGCCTTTCTTGGTATGATTTGTGACACAGGCCATGGACCATTTTAATTCTTCTTTGCACAGTCTCTAATGTATTTATGTCTTTCTGAAGATTGGCCTCCAGAACTGAACAGTGTTTTCAGCTCAGTCTAAACGCACCACTATGAAATTTTCAAAATTCTGCCCACTGCCTAAAAAGCCAACTGTATTTGAAAGCTGCTATCATATACCCCCCTCCCTTCTTTGCTTCAAGATATACATGTTTATTTCCTCTAGCCTTTCTTGGTATGATTTGTGACACAGGCCATGGACCATTTAAGTTCTTCTTTGCACAGTCTCTAATGTATTTATGTCTTTCTGAAGATTGGCCTCCAGAACTGAACACAGCATTCTAGGTGAGGTCGTACCAACGATCTATTAAGGAACATCACTACTTCTCTCTTTCTGCTACTAATTCCTCTCCCTATGCAACCAAGCATCTGACTTGCCTTTCTCATTGCTTGGCTACCTTTAAGTCACATGAAATAATGACTCTTAGATCCCTTTCCTCTTCAGTAGTTTCTAATGTAGTGCCATTAATGATATATTGAGCTTTTGGGTTTTTGTGCGTTATATAAAGCAAATAAATGTTTTCTGTAATGTTTCAGCTGCCGAGAAAGCTTAAATAGTGTATACACCAGCAGCATTTATAATAACCAAATTATGTACTTTGAAAAAGTTAAAATAATAC
Source organism: Limnodynastes dumerilii (assembly GCA_011038615.1). Classification (NCBI taxonomy): domain Eukaryota; kingdom Metazoa; phylum Chordata; class Amphibia; order Anura; family Limnodynastidae; genus Limnodynastes; species Limnodynastes dumerilii. The sequence continues at coordinate 360,143 of WWET01000134.1, read as the reverse complement.
TTACAGCTAGAAATGCCGGGCTGATAGCTACCCAGCAAACTCTCCAGTAAATCCCGGGAGAAAAGCCCAACATAGATTTCACATCATTGCAGAATCTTTGTATTCCTGGGAACAACAATCAATGTATTTATTCATGCATACCTATTGGAAGTTTTTTTATGCTGCTAATAAAACACTCATCATTCATGACCTGGGACCGGATCCAGACCCCCGCGTGCATTCCGTGCGCGCGGGGGTCTGAAATTACGCGAGACAGAGGGGAGTGCACACCCCCATAATATTGTACCTTCGACAGTATAAGATTTCATATACTTGACTGTGTTTTGTTCTAATTTGAGATTTACGTCTTGTATGTAACCTAGCCTCAATAAAAAAGATTTTGGAAAAAAAAACAATCAATGTATTTATTCATGCATACCTATTGGAAGTTTTTTTTATGCTGCTAATAAAACACTCATCATTCATGACCTGATTTTTACATATGTTTCTTTTACTTAACCGATACATTTTTTATGCAAAGCATTGAAATTATACTCCCTATGCAGAGTTTTGTAAGTAGGAACTTTGGATAGGTAGTAAAAGGGATGGGTGCACCTTTGAATCATGCAAACGGATATGTATAGGTGAGATGTAATGCAATGTAATGTGTTGTTTAATTTTAATAATCATTTTAAACATACATCACATCAATTACAAACTTTATATTTTTTATGCAAAAAATAATAAAAACATCTAAAAATGCAAAAACATTAAAAAGTCAAAGTTTCTTAATATAATCTTTACAATATAAAAAAGAAAAATCTAGGTGATCTAGAATTCTGGAATAGGGGATTTCCCCTATTTGATTTAACTGAATTTAGGCTAATTAATAATGAGCTAATAGTATTGTATTTTGTGTATCATGATTTTATGATGTGCAATTAACTTTAAAATATAATATACATGGAAAAAAAAGTCTAAGTAAATTTTGAGGCATATTGTGCTGCTATTAATTCCAAAACGTTAATAATATTTAGTATAGTATAGTGTAACGTGTTTTATTTTTAACTACACAGTTTAATAATCGGATCCTCACTTAATAACGACAGCTGAATTCAGCTGTCTGACTGGCAATGCGCATGAACATGCCAGATGTTCCATTACAGATCTCCATATGAACGGAACATAGTTTTGTACGTTTGGAAATCCGTCCGACAGGGAGGCTGCTGATCTGCACATGTAACTAAAGGCGAGAGTGACAGGGGAGTGACAGGGGAGTTTAGTGGCAGGCAGATCAGCTTTTTGCACCCTCTTTTATGTGCTCGCTCCTGTTGTGCACATGCGCAATTCTTAAATACACTGCACTTACACCTTGAAAATGGATCAATCACAATCAATCTCTTGCAATGTAAAGCGACCCTCTTGCTATAAACCTTACATGATTATTTGAATGAATTTATCCCTTGATATAGTAACTACCATTGGGTCACCATTTGTGTCCAACCCACCACTGCAATATCCTAGCGACACAGAGCCGGATCCAGAACTGCATTTAAATTCTGTACATTAGCCTCTACAATGGAGGTTAGTGTATGTCATTTGAGATCCAGAGTTCTGTATGTACAAAGGGAGTACACACACCCTGCACTCTCCTCGCATGTACATGCCTCCCATGTGCAGGTCCCAGGTCTACAAGCTGCACCCCCCTCGCATGTACATGCCTTCCACATGCAGGTCTCAAGTCTCCATATATGAAATGATGGATCGTCTGTAAGGCCTGTTTAATGAACTTACTGTATGATTACCATTCTGTATCCCACCCACCATACGCATGGTAATTGGGCTGTCCCGCCACAGAGACAGAATTCTGCATGGGACAGATGCCATCAGATGCAGATGCAGAACTTCTTTACACTGTGCATGCACAGTACAGACAGGAGACAGACATACGTTGTTTACATAAGACTCCCATCGTTATTAGTTCTGGATCTGGTCTACAGTGGTTTAAGTCTTGGGTGCATCTGAATATTCACACAGGGCCGTTTCTACGGACGGGCAAGTTGTGCGATCGCACGGGGCACGCCCCTAGCTGATTTAAAGGGGCAGTACAGAGGCGGGCCCCACGGGCCGCACTGCCATTTTGTGTTTTAAGGCCTGGTTGTCTAGTGCTGCCCAGCTAGTGGTGACTGCTCAGCTGCAGCGCAGAGGCTGTGTCCAACTGAATGGCTGTCTACACTTGGCAGCCATTCAATGGGACACAGACTCTGCGCTGCAGCCAAGATGGAATAGAAATCTAAGCTGCAGCATGACCTGTGATGCATCCATGTGACCAGTCTGCAGATCGGGGGTGGAGCCAGAGCTTCCTGTGATGCGACCTTGTGACCAGTCTGTAGATCGGCGGTGGAGCCAGAGCTTCCTGCGGTTCACTTCCTGGTGAACTGACTCCCTGCTACTGCTGTACAGTACATTAGGTACAGAGGTTAAGGGGCACAGAAGGAGGTTAATATATTTAAGTGGGCACATAAGGAGGCTGATGCATATAAGTGTGCACATAAGGAGGCTGAATATATATAAGGGGCACAAAAGGAGGCTGATACAAATATAAGGAGGCACAAAAGAGGCTGTTACATATAAGGGGGGCAAAAAAGGAGGCTACATTTAAGGGGGCACATAAGGAGGCTGATCCATATAAGGGGCACAGAAGGAGGTTAATATATTTAAGTGGGCACATAAGGAGGCTGATGCATATAAGTGTGCACATAAGGAGGCTGAATATATATAAGGGGCACAAAAGGAGGCTGATACAAATATAAGGAGGCACAAAAGAGGCTGTTACATATAAGGGGGGCAAAAAAGGAGGCTACATTTAAGGGGGCACATAAGGAGGCTGATCCATATAAGGGGCACAGAAGGAGGTTAATATATTTAAGTGGGCACATAAGGAGGCTGATGCATATAAGTGTGCACATAAGGAGGCTGAATATATATAAGGGGCACAAAAGGAGGCTGATACAAATATAAGGAGGCACAAAAGAGGCTGTTACATATAAGGGGGGCAAAAAAGGAGGCTACATTTAAGGGGGCACATAAGGAGGCTGATCCATATAAGGGGCACAGAAGGAGGTTAATATATTTAAGTGGGCACATAAGGAGGCTGATGCATATAAGTGTGCACATAAGGAGGCTGAATATATATAAGGGGCACAAAAGGAGGCTGATACAAATATAAGGAGGCACAAAAGAGGCTGTTACATATAAGGGGGGCAAAAAAGGAGGCTACATTTAAGGGGGCACATAAGGAGGCTGATCCATATAAGGGGCACAGAAGGAGGTTAATATATTTAAGTGGGCACATAAGGAGGCTGATGCATATAAGTGTGCACATAAGGAGGCTGAATATATATAAGGGGCACAAAAGGAGGCTGATACAAATATAAGGAGGCACAAAAGAGGCTGTTACATATAAGGGGGGCAAAAAAGGAGGCTACATTTAAGGGGGCACATAAGGAGGCTGATCCATATAAGGGGCACAGAAGGAGGTTAATATATTTAAGTGGGCACATAAGGAGGCTGATGCATATAAGTGTGCACATAAGGAGGCTGAATATATATAAGGGGCACAAAAGGAGGCTGATACAAATATAAGGAGGCACAAAAGAGGCTGTTACATATAAGGGGGGCAAAAAAGGAGGCTACATTTAAGGGGGCACATAAGGAGGCTGATCCATATAAGGGGCACAGAAGGAGGTTAATATATTTAAGTGGGCACATAAGGAGGCTGATGCATATAAGTGTGCACATAAGGAGGCTGAATATATATAAGGGGCACAAAAGGAGGCTGATACAAATATAAGGAGGCACAAAAGAGGCTGTTACATATAAGGGGGGCAAAAAAGGAGGCTACATTTAAGGGGGCACATAAGGAGGCTGATCCATATAAGGGGCACAGAAGGAGGTTAATATATTTAAGTGGGCACATAAGGAGGCTGATGCATATAAGTGTGCACATAAGGAGGCTGAATATATATAAGGGGCACAAAAGGAGGCTGATACAAATATAAGGAGGCACAAAAGAGGCTGTTACATATAAGGGGGGCAAAAAAGGAGGCTACATTTAAGGGGGCACATAAGGAGGCTGATCCATATAAGGGGCACAGAAGGAGGTTAATATATTTAAGTGGGCACATAAGGAGGCTGATGCATATAAGTGTGCACATAAGGAGGCTGAATATATATAAGGGGCACAAAAGGAGGCTGATACAAATATAAGGAGGCACAAAAGAGGCTGTTACATATAAGGGGGGCAAAAAAGGAGGCTACATTTAAGGGGGCACATAAGGAGGCTGATCCATATAAGGGGCACAGAAGGAGGTTAATATATTTAAGTGGGCACATAAGGAGGCTGATGCATATAAGTGTGCACATAAGGAGGCTGAATATATATAAGGGGCACAAAAGGAGGCTGATACAAATATAAGGAGGCACAAAAGAGGCTGTTACATATAAGGGGGGCAAAAAAGGAGGCTACATTTAAGGGGGCACATAAGGAGGCTGATCCATATAAGGGGCACAGAAGGAGGTTAATATATTTAAGTGGGCACATAAGGAGGCTGATGCATATAAGTGTGCACATAAGGAGGCTGAATATATATAAGGGGCACAAAAGGAGGCTGATACAAATATAAGGAGGCACAAAAGAGGCTGTTACATATAAGGGGGGCAAAAAAGGAGGCTACATTTAAGGGGGCACATAAGGAGGCTGATCCATATAAGGGGCACAGAAGGAGGTTAATATATTTAAGTGAGCACATAAGGAGGCTGATGCATATAAGTGTGCACATAAGGAGGCTGAATATATATAAGGGGCACAAAAGGAGGCTGATACATATATGAGGAGGCACAAAAGAGGCTGTTACATATAAGGGGGGCAAAAAAGGAGGCTACATTTAAGGGGGCACATAAGGAGGCTGAGCCATATAAGGGGCACAAAAAGAGGCTGGACACATATATGGGGCGCAAATGGAGGCTCCGAACACACAGCAACTGGAAGAAGTGGATTACTAGGCACATACACAACATACCTTTAATAAATTAATTATGTATTCACAAGCATACTAATCTCAACAAGATAAGTGGCTGCTATAGTTGAAGACATCACAGAGCAGTTCTACATCTTGGCGTATATTTTATATAATAGTCTTACCATAAAACCAAGACACAGCAATTGCCTCTAAAAACACAACTGCAATGATAGAACAGCCAGCCCCAAATTCTTCCAGAAGTTTTACAACATATGCTCCTCCCTGATGGAATACAAATATTACACATCATTTAACACATAAAGAGCTTACAATAATATAAATATAGGACATATGCAGTTATACAGGGCCGGATTCAGAGCTCCGGCCACAATGCAATTAAGGCCGGAGTTCTGCGAAAAGTGCTACTGCGCACGCGCAGTAATTTTGGAACGTAATCTACGTTACTTCTTGCAATTGCATTGCAGCCGGAGCTCTGAATCCGGCCCACAATCTTCGTCCACCTTTTACAATAGCCATTTTCTAGCATAATTACAACATTTTTTCTGTACATATAAGTTACAAAAGATGATCCCCACTTAGATATGGAAATGCCAATGTTGAATTGCTTCAGTTTCGGCAGTAAGGTCACCCTCATTATTTCTGTTTGTATTGCAACAGTCCCAGTACTATGAACACAATGGGTTCTGCTTCTTAGGTGTGTATATTTAGTGAATGACCTACTAGGCATGCATAGTAGGTCATGTATGCAATCTGCGTACCAGTTAAGTACATAGCTTACCTCTGTGTGTTCTTTATAGACCACACGGAGTAGATTAGTTAGAAAGAGGCAGCGTAATGCACCTTGGGGAGTGATTGGGCAGAAGTGGGAGGGGGGAGGGATTTAGATGACCCAGGGAGAGGAAAGGTCCATGCATAGTTTCCTTCTCAAGAAGGAAACTACGCACGGTTAGATAAGGTAGCCCTATGGCACTCATAAGTGTCATAAGGTACCTAAAAACGGGGGTTGGGTTAGGGGGGAGAACGGGTGAGTTAACTCAGTGGTATCTGTGAATATGGCCCAATATTTTTATATTAAAATAAGTTATTACAAAATAGCTGATAAAAATTGAAAAAGTGCGTTCACTTAAAAAAAGACTGCAGGACTGATCAGGAGTTTGAGGGCAAAACAGGTGTAGACCTGAGCAGAACCATACTGCAATGTGAAGGATCAAATGAAAGAAGGTAAAGTACAGCAATAGGTAAGGGAAACTGTTGGGGTTGAGTGCTCACAAACTGCAGGAGTACCTAACATGTACCTCACAGTTCTGACAGGGGATGGATATCTCATGGAGTAAATGTAGTTTTATAGTGGATTTAACCTTACACTGTTGCATTTGTTTGCAACAAGCAATCGCATACGATAAAATTTGGGTCTTTTAGTGAATAAAAACAGGCTCCATTTTACACTTAGACCAGCCCTGAGCTGGTGTAAAATTTTAGGGGAGTTACAGGGACTTCACTCTGCGACTGAACCTGCAGCAGCACTAATCTGCCCCCTTTCTAATTTAAATATTGTGGAACTCCTTGTTGCGTTAGTGCATAGCACATGGTTGCACACATAGCCGGATGGGTTCTGTGCTCACTCCTGGTCTGCACATGTGCAGGTTTTTTGTATGAAAAACATATTGAAGCGTAACTCTGGATTAGGTCCTAAGATTAGAAACTGTATTATCTATTGATTTATGTGTATTTATAATGGGTGCTACTTAATGTTTATATATTAAGTAGCGCCCGTGACATAATTTTAAAAGATTTCCTTAATTGTTTTTATTTTCATTATCATTGATCATAGACAGACAGATAGATATTTACTAGCTTATCTACCTATGTTGTTTTGACTGCTATATTTGTTATATTTGTTTAATTCAGGTGTACATGTAAAATATTTAGTTATCTACATTACTGTTGATTAAATGTTAACTTTATCAAATATCTTTGACAGATTACATTATAGAAGTACTATGAATTAGCATATACAAACTTTGTTACTTAGCTTTTTTTTTCATTTTCCCTTACCTGAGTTAAAGTACTGAGTGAACCTGTAAAACAGACTGTCACCAATCCAAGGACAAATAGCTCTCTCTTCTTTCCCAGAATATGTGGGTATTCATCCATGATGGCAGTAATGACAGCTTCAAGACCTCCAAACTAAGTAATATGTAGGCAAGAAATTAATAAAACTTATATGCATATTGGGACTCTGACAGTATTAGTGTTAGGAAAACCAAAACAGAGAAGCCTTGTAAGTGCCTGGTGGCTTATCACCAGGCATAGCAGCTGACAGGGGGTGCTATTTCAGAGCAGCTATTTTGGATACTTGGGGACCGCTACAGTGAGATTTGCTCTCAATTTAAAAATACATGATATATGAACCAAAGGTGGGACTCTGACAGTATTAGAATTAAGACCATCAAAATAGAGAAGCCTTGTAAGTGGCTGGTGGCTTATCATATATTTGCAAATGTATGTAACTAATTCTCTGACTTTTATTGTAAAGATAGAATGTCATGGTTGGATTCTAGTTAATGCAAGAGATTGATGCTGGGGTGACTTTGGGCCCCATTTACTAAAGTTGATGTTGGCCAAATCGCCCAAAGTCCCGGGACTTTAGCTGTTTTTGTCCCATCGTCGTATTCACTAAAGCCAAAGTCACGGGACTTTGGGCTTTTTCACAACCAACTCGACTAACATCGCTGTACCCTCCCAGTCCCGACTTTTCTAATGTTAAATATACAAAACGGTGGATTCACTGAAGGAGATTTGACTAAATTGCCTCTAGTGCGATCCGTAGGGGCTTAAAAAAATTTGCCTCCTGTGTGAGGCGCTTTCATAGAAAGCGACACACCCTTTAATATCACTTATCCTGCCGACGCATATACTACTATAAGGCAAAGCATGGCCATGTGTTTGTGGCGATGCTAATCCTTATAGTAGTGTAAGCAGCAGCCTGATAAGTGATAGAATTTAACAAGCAAATGTGTAATGTGTCCCTAAAAAATAAAAATAAAAACCTCAAATAAACATAATTACATGACCTATCATTACAATTTTTATCATGATTACATTGTGTAAAAAATGTCCCTTATTGTGTATATAGAAGTGCATGGTGGCCACCGTTACAACATGTACACTGAAGTGTATATTTCAGTAATGTGTAATACAATAATAAATAAAAGTAGCGACTCACCGTTTAGCAGTCATCTGTCTTGGGATGGCTTGCTTGGATTTTCTTCTTTCTGTGAAGATCTTCTTGTAATGTTGCTTGAAGATGCTTGTCAGCTTGCTTGAAGAGATTGTTCCGGAGCTTGCAGCTGGTCTTCGGCCTCTTCTGGCACTTGTCATGATGCACTCCTTCTTCCTCTTCTGTGTCCCCGCTACTAATGACCGGTCTGTCGCTAGAGGGCACCCTTTTACAGGAAAAATTACGTCATAAACACTAGAGCACTCACTAGAGCCCTCTAATGTAGATGACGTCATCTATATCCAAGCAAGTCATCCCAAGACAGATGACTGCTAAACAGTGAGTCGCTACTTTTAGTTAATATTTTATTACACATTTTTACTGAAAAATACACTTCAGTACTTTTAGTTAATATTTTATTACACATTTTTACTGAAAAATACACTTCAGTGTACATGTTGTAACGGTGGCCACCATGCACTTCTATATATACAGTAAGGGACATTTTTTACACAATGTAATCATGGTAAAAATTGTAAAGATAGGTCATGTAATTATGAAATGTTTATTTGGGTTTTTTTTTGTTTTTTTTTAGGGACACATTACACATTTGCTTGTAGAATTCTATCACTTATCAGGCTGCTGCTTACACTACTATAAAGATTAGCATGGCCACAAACACATGGCCATGCTTTTCCTTATAGTAGTACATGCAACAGCAGGCTAAGTGATAGAAAAATGCATGCCGATTTTGAAATGGAGAATCGCCATGCTTTTCAATAGAAAAGCATGGCGATATTTCCATTTTAAAATCGATCAACATCGACGACGATTCTACATTGATGCCAAAAATAAGGGCATAGTAAATGTCACTGCATCGCTGCAAAATCACAGCAATGATGATCGATGTAGAATTGCTGCCAAAAATCGACCATAGTAAATAAGGCCCTTTGTGTATGTATTGTGTATTGCCTTACATGACAAGTGTGTTTATGAGTTGACTTACCGTACTATCCAAACCAAGTGTGATTATCATCAGAAAAAAAATAATAGCAAAGAATGTTGAGCCAACCATATTAGCAATGGCTTCTGGGTAAGTGATAAATAGCAGACTGGGACCTATGAAAAGAATAAAAAAAAATGTATATTAAAATTACATGTTCAGTCAAATTCCATATAAAATAATGCATGTAATCCAGGAATGTATTAGGACACAGAAACAACTTCAACACTAGGTGATACACTATGTGGTCACAAAGTAATTTAAAGATCACAGTTCAAGTGGTATCATTTAAATAAAAAACAAAAAAATGTAGGTAAAAAAAATGTAATCTAGTGTGAGATAAATATTCTAAACCAAAAAACTGTTTTGCAATAACATGTATTGTCTGGCCAGGATGCTTCTATTAACAGATATAAAAGGATTCATATATGGTTAAATTAGCATTTAGTATTTAGTATTTGTTTTAAATATATGTAATAATAATTAAGCTACACTGATAAATGCCAGATATACATATTTAAATGGAAACTGTGGCCACAGTGCGTAATAATATTCATATCATTTTTAATATCAAAAAGATGTTATGACTCAAATTCCAAATTTCCAATCACTACCCACATGTGTAGAGCCACCATTCTTTAGGAAAACATTACTCAGTTCATTAGTGTTCCCATAAGTCCCAGTACATAACTAGTTTACCAGTTTACCAGTAATTGCTTGTTACAAAGATTTAACAACTAGACCAAAACTGACTAGGTATGCCCACCTTTGTCCTTTGCAACATCTTCCACTTCAACATCACGCATTTCGGCCATATAACCCAGTACCGTGAAAATCACAAAACCAGACAGGAAGCTGGTGAAACAGTTCACTAGACTGGTGATAATAGCATCCCTGGAAGGCATAAAATAAACACAATTTGGCATGATGGCACTGTAAACATATACATGCTTGCAATCTAGGTAACCTAGTGGTGGTAAGTGGCACCTACAGTTTTATCAGAATATACATCTTTATTCTAGAGTCACATTACTTTATAGTGTATCATTTATCTGTGCAAATATGGTATGAATGTTTAAAATATTCATCATTTATTCATCATTAATTAAAATTTTTGGACTGTGGTTTGTATTTTCAGTCACAGCAGTGCAACATCATTTTTAACTGTAAAATTATAAAAACACTGAAAACCTATGATGCTACGATGTTTTCACTCCCTATATGTATTTAACCTGACCAAAGGATATCACAATAAAGAGGGCCAAGACTGAACTGAACTTCTTGGGTTAGAAGAAAAGAAGACTATAGGACTGTATGTAATTGATTATAAAAAAAAGTGATAAATAAGAACCGGATCCAGAGTTAGGTCAAGTCACTTACACATGCAATGTGCCCTCCAGATGATACACTAGTGGAACTTAGTTCCGTACAATGCCATTTCCGAAGAAAGGGGTTGTGCTTCTCCTCTGTCCGCTAAGGTAGGCGGGGGGTGCATGGTAAGGCTACAGTGTGGGAGGGGCTTTAGTTAAGGCAGGCTTATGGAAGTGTAAGCTGCCATAAAGCCCGCAGGAGAGAGGGAAATGACAGGGGGAGTTCATTCCACGGACGGACAGACCCTCGCACACATGTAAAGCGTGCGGGAGTCTGGATCTGGTCCTAACACATTCAAACTATAATATATCTTAAATATTTGATTTATATTTTACATTTTCAAGTGTTATTTATTTATTTTGAAGTGTGTTGAGTGCTAATGAAGTAAATATTTTAGGGTAATATTTCTCCCTCCAGTCAATGTTCCCTTAATGAACTGTGCCTATGCACCCCTGACACTAACTAATATGGATACATTACAATAACTCAATACAAACAGTACAAAACCATAAAGGATAGATGTGTAAGCGCTAACCAATGTGAAAAAAATGATCATTTAACTCAGTATAGCAATGGAAGGGATGTTGGGAAAAACAAAAGTAAAAAAAAACAAAGGGTGGGGGAAAGGTCCAATGTGTGAAGAAAAGACAGCACAGGTTCCTAAGTCTTGTTAAGGGATTGAACAAAAATGTCATTAATTGATTAAACACCAGACTCTACTTATAATAATTTGAGTTAAGTGAATACTGAGCTTCTTCCAGCATCTGCTAGCGCCTAATTTGTTAAGGCTGCCATAAGTAACCCAAAAATGAAGAGTAAAAACTTAGTCAAATGTCAAGATGATAAGTGTCAAAAAATACATTTTCATATGTCAAACCAAAGTCTTGATTGCTTTGGGCATTGCCAAAATACGTGGGTAAACTAACCTTCCATGGGGTATTATCTCCAGTAACTATCCAAAGCTTCCAGATCAACATTCAGAAACCTCGAACTTTGGTACTTGCACCACTGGTGGTACGTGGATCACTGTATGGTAATGTTCAGGGCAACTGGGCAAAGTAACCTTTATACTTTTTATTTTATTCCATTTTAACCAAGGGCATAGGGCATATTTAATACAATAACTTGGGAAATGAATGAGATATGTAGAAAATGTACTTAAAAAATATCATTGCACATACCAGGAGATCTTTAGTCACTCATGGGGTAATCCAATGATATTATTAATTCTGGAAACTACTACTATATTTCATGAGCACAGTAGTAAAAACACAACTTTTATGTGCTGTAAGGTTGTAGCATCATACCTGTAACAATTGTTGTTGAAAGGATTGTAACTTGCCAGTGCTAGGAGGACACCAAATCCGGGCCCCAAAGAAAAAAATATCTGGGTTGCTGCATCCACCCAAACCTGTAAAATAAGAGCATACACAGTATTATTCAAAGGCAGTGGACAAAGCCATTTATTTAAGCCAAGCCAAGAGAGAGAATTTAGTTAATCAATTCTCTAGGTACTAGTAATATGAATAAAATATGCTAGAGGGCATAAAGATATGTAACCATATACTCCAGATGACTCATGTTGGCCAGATCCTGACCCCCGTATACTTTATGTGCGCGCGGGTGTCCGTAGTTGCGCACGCTCCCTGCACTCCCCGCTGACGGTAGCAAGTCTGGACACTTACTTTTACGACTAGGTCTGCATCCATACATACGCAGACCTAGTCGTAACAGCCCCTTCTGCGTACTTACTGACGTACGTAACTTAGTTACTTACGTCAGTACTTACACTGTCGGAACATCTGTCATACGTAGTTCAGGATCTGGCCCCTTGTTTGAGCATGAAGGATAAATATTAGTTACTCATTTTAGAATGTTTGTACACGTCAGGTACAAGTAAGAAAAAAAAAAGTGCTTTATTCACATGTAGCCAATCAAAATGCATACTGTATACTGCAGACAAAGATAATGAACACAGGTTATAAAGGCCACTATTATCCCCACATATGCTGGGCTCCACACTATTTTGTCACCTGAACAGTAGTTCTTTAGTCAATAAGCTAGTTGCCCAGTCTATTGTTGTATTAGTTTTGCTTACATTGATTATTCCCTGCATTTACAGATCGCATATCCAGTGATCGATAATGCTGTTACTGAGGCTCAATATGTAGCTGGACTGTGCATGGGAGGACTACTCAATGCTTGGTGGCTGATGTCAAATAGAGAAAACTGTAACAGAGTATAGTTCTCTAACAGCATGGGCTAAGGGAAACTGGAAAGATAGTAGATTTCAGAAAAGGATTAACCTAACATAAACTTAGCTTAAGCTCCCTCCGTCTCCAAAGCGTAGTTGGAATGTAAATACGGCTAGCGTATTTTAGGAACGCCCCTTTGTACGTAGTTACGAGAGTGTTATGGCCGTCCTGAGTTACATGTCACTGACGTGCGCATGCGTAGTAAATACTAATGGGCGAATTTACGTCAGAGGCTAGCAAAAAATCGCTAGCGTACGTAGGTCTGGATCTGTCCCATAGAATGTGAGTAGATCTATATGATATTACTCATTCATCCATAACAAAACGTTTTTACACGGGGAGAGCATCTTGTTTATTTTTTACCCACAAGATTATTGAATAAGAGTCACAATATTTGCAACAATGAAGTAAAAAAATAAAAGGAAATTAACTTTATTTGTGAAAAGGTTTTTTTCTGAACTTAAAGAAAAATAAAAAGGAAAGAAAGGACATATTATGAAGTATTTTTTCAAAACTGTGGACTTTTTTATGGTTATTTTTTTGGAGACACTATTTCACATTTTTGAAATATCTTTGCATTAAATGATTGCTTGTTGACATCTAACATTGGAAATCACGTAAGATACACATTTTTTGATAACTTGAAGGTGGGTTGTTTGGGTAGTCTTGTACATAGAAAGTAGAATCCTACATTTGTCCCTTATCAAGGAGCGCAATTTCATCCCTATTTTTGCTTAATAAGCTATCAATCTGTTTGTTCAGTTTTCTTTACACTGAGACATTAAGATTTACTGATCCATTACATACTTCAGAAGTTGAATTTCTGGACTGAACAAGAAACATACAACCTCTGGATCAGTATTTCAAGTGTGGTCACTAAACTTGTTGGACTGGATCCAAATTTAAGAATGAGCTTGAAAATAAGAGAGGAAAATTACTCCTGGGCTAAACCATGATGATTGCAAGGAAGTTATATTTCATCTATTGCAAACAGTATTAGAATTGAGGGTAATGTTTTCCTATTCCAAGTCTAAATAACAGTGTAAAAGTAAAGCTGTTCAGTATATGTGTGCAGTAAGCAATTCAAGGTATATCCCTGCATGCAAAGAATATAATTAACTTGACTCCCCCTGAAATCAACATGGTTTAGCCCAGGTGTAACCTTCCTCTCTTAATTTCAAGCTCCTTTTTAAGTCTGGATCCAGCCCGTTGTCTTGTACTCCTGATCTTTACAGATCCACTTCTACTGGCAATCACTTTTTGAGGTCCCTTAACAAGAACTGATCAACAGATGGGGGTCACAGGTAAAATAGTTTGGGCCCCACTCATCTGTACATTTCATATAATCTATTAGTTTACCTGGAATTATCACTGAGGCATGAGATATAATATAGTGAGAAACTAACAGGTCCTATGTGAATTGTTATTATAATAATAATTATTATTATCCATAAAATATCATTTAAATTTGCTATTAAACTATAAAATATAATTAATAAAGTTGATTGTAAAGCAAAATACGGTAACTTGACTCCCCCTGAAATCAACATGGTTTAGCCCAGGTGTAACCTTTCTCTCTTAATTTCAAGCTCCTTCTTAAGTCTAGATCCAGCCCGTTGTCTTGTACTCCTGGTCTTTACAGATCCACTTCTACTGGCAATCACTTTTTGAGGTCCCTTAACAAGAACTGAATAACAGATGGGGGTCACAGGTAAAATAGTTTGGGCCCCACTCATCTGTACATTTCATACAATCTATTAGTTTACCTGGAATTATCACTGAGGCATGAGACATAAAATAGTGAGAAACTAACAGGTCCTATGTGAATTGTTATTATTATTATTATTATCCATAAAATATCATTTAAATTTGCTATTAAACTATAAAATATAATTAATAAAGTTGATTGTAAAGCAGTATTAAAGTATTGGTCTTATAATCAGAGACTTAAACCATAGCTGAATGTTACTTAGCATTATAATTTGAAAGTATAGAGCTAATTGAATTTCAAATTTTGAAGCAATCCCTGGTCTGTAATTACAGACAGGAAGTCTATTATAAACATTGCTTTGCAAAACAGAAGAGAAGGCAATAATACAATACTGAGAAAATGAGATGGGTAATTGAATGAAACATTTACATTTCCAAGGGCTTGTTCTGTCTCTTTCTTTACATAGAAGACAGATAACAATGCGATATTTGTAACTCACATCTCTGATCTACTCTGGTCTGCAAATATGGTGTTTTCTGTGAAGTTAAAGCAGCTGCCAGTACATAGGCATAAAGAGAGGAAACGACAGATGTGGCCCTCAAGAGCTTTTTCACTTTATCTCATCAAGCTGGAGGGATGTACCGGTAATCATAGAATAGAGACCTGTAGCATGGAGTTCACCAGCCATGACCATAACCAGCATTAGGCCATTCAACCAAGGCAGATCAATGCTGCAAACATAAGCATAGTCTTCTGTCGGGGATTTTCACAATCTTGATGTTAGTGGGTTTAAGGAGCAATGTTAGAAAACCTACATATAACACACATTTCAGTGCTTTGGTAAAACCACCTTTCAAACCACAGCAATTTATTACATGATGAAAATTTGATCTGAAATTCACAGCTGGCCTTGTCCACGTTTAGAGGTAAAATTAACTCAATTATATTATTTCTTATGCCAAATAGTGTCCATGTCACTGCTCAACTGACTAAATAGCTAAACAAAGCGATCTACGATTCTCTGATCCATTAAGACAAAGTAAAGTAACACTGGACCGGATACACAGGTCCGTACGAGAGCCCATTTATGCACGCAAAGTGCGTAAGTGAGCTCTATATGGACTGGAGGGCGTATGCTCCCATCATATGTTAGGTTTATTAACGTCACCTCCAGCATATGAAATTGAGTTTAAGTAAAAAGGGGCTGTGTCTCTGCCTGCCTGCCAAGGTGGGTGGGGGAAGCATTGAAATTTTACAGTATGGGATGGGTATCCCACTTACAAGCGGATCAGTGGTCGAAAAAGATTACTGATCCACGTGTGACTTAAGGCTGCCTTATGGTGCTTAATTCACACTTTTTACGCACAAGAGAGGAGAGTGACAGGGGAAGTTCAATCACCTCTAACACGCGGACTGACAGACCCCCGCACATAAGGAAGATCCAGTCCACTGAGAGGAAATCACTGGAAAAGTATAGCTGATCTATTGAACAGAGAAAAGCCCTGACAAATATTTTTTTTGCATATTATCCCCCGTACCCTACAAAAATTATGTTTTTTTATTAGGCACATCACACCTCAACAGACATAGAGACCTTGGGCCAGATCCAGAGATATGCTTTTACTAGGCTGCATTCTTAGGCTAGCTACGTATTTTAGGCGCCTTACGCTTTCCATACCCTACCTTAACTTTACGCTGCATAACCACTAGCGGACGGATTTCACACACGTAACTACGCTGCTAAGCATGCCCATACTGTACGATTTAAATGCCTCACCCTGCCTTCGAAGTGTAAATACTGGTGGCGTATGGTTGGTACGCCCTTTCGTAAGTTGATACGCTACTGATACGTGACTGCCCATTACGCTATGCCTTACATGGCATAACATCTGCCGTGCACATGCGCCTTAAGTACTAATGTGTGAATTTACGCTAGCGGCTAGCATAACTTCACTCACGGACATTGTTCTGGATCTACCCCTTTATGTAACAATTTTGGTACATGGATCCATATTATAACTCTGTTTTGTTAGTCTTCCTATCATTTAGAATGCATTGCAAACCATCCAGACTCAAGATGAATGATACTCCACGAGTAGGACTGTGTTGTGATCACAAGTGGGTGTTTCATCAACGCACAATGTAAAGGATAAGTGTTATCTCTTGATGTGCACAGGAGACTTTCCAAATGCAACGATTTTGCACGCGTTGGAATCTGAAAACTTAAGATAAGTTCTGGCTGTGGGAAGTTCATTCATGCAAATAGGAGTTGTTAATTTGTGAATGCACAAATGTGAAGGTTGTGTGGCCCAGCAATTTCAAATCCCTCTGCAACTGTTGCTTGGGCAACCAATCACAGAAATACTGATATCGCTGGATCTGCCACAACGTTACTGCAACAGGTCCCCAGATCACCAAGAGTGTTCTGCTGTCTAATAGAAGATTGAGGCAGGAATACATTACAAAGAGCTTGTTTCTGAAACATGGACACCCTATGGTGCTAGGGGAGTAGGAGTACATGGACACCCTATGGTGTTAGGGGAGTAGAAGTACATGGACACCCTATGGTGTTAGGGGAGTAGAAGTACATGGACACCCTATGGTGTTAGGGGAGTAGAAGTACATGGACACCCTATGGTGTTAGGGGAGTAGAAGTACATGGACACCCTATGGTGTTAGGGGAGTAGAAGTACTTGGACACCCTATGGTGTTAGGGGAGTAGAAGTACATGGACACCCTATGGTGTTAGGGGAGTAGAAGTACATGGACAAATAGAAAACAAAATAAAAATATTTAGTAATTTCTATAATTCTTAATTGTTTTCATGTATTTGACATGCAGGTTTCTTGAGGAGAGAGACTAAAAGTTACAGTAATTTGAGATTAGTCTTAAATAAATACACCTGTTGTCCATTAAGAATTAAAGTTAAAGAGCATTTATTTGTTAAATGATATTTTATAGTTATATTATTTATTTATATTTTATATTATATATTAATGTTGTGACTTACCCCAGTGTCTGTCAGCTTCTCCCAATTAGGTCTCAGGTAAAAGAGGATCCCTCTCCATGCCCCAGGTAGTGTAGCCCCTCGGATCAGGAGTATGAGAAGAACCACATAGGGAAGAGTCGCTGTCACCCAAACCACCTGGAAGGCAAAGCCCTGGGTGTGACTGTAGAACTGACATTTTACAGGACCATTTCTCTTTGGTTCACACTCTTCACAGTAGTGTTTTTCTATGACACAAACATCAAGACATCTTTTCAGTTCCCAGCTGGGATCTATCATATATTCCACATGACAGTCTGTAATTATCTGTTATATATAGTGCCCTAAATGTTCTCCTTATAATTAAGGTAGATGTTAGGCTTTTTTTTATTTTTATTTTTTTTATATAAAGACTTAGCGCCTCATTTACTAAAATCACTTTTGGACAGCAATTATGAATCGCCGCGTGTCTATGATGTTATAGACACTATAAAAGGGGGACCTCTAGTGACCGAATGGTCATTAGCCACGGAACCCCAGAAGAGGAAGGAGCAGGACACCACGTCAAGATGGAGAAGAGGAGGCAGCAGAACTTCAATCAAGTGGTCCAGATCTACAATCAACATGCCCAGATCTTCGATCAACAGGATGAGAACTTCAATCAAGATGTCCCGTTCTTCTAGCAACAGCTCCCGATCTTCAAGCAAGTCATCCCAAGATAGATGACTGCAAAACGGTGAGTTTATAATGAACTATTCTTTCTACACACAAAAAGGGCATTACATATAGGAATAATTACAGAGTGGCCACTTGTACTTACATTAGTTCAGAGGGGGATACATTATTTACCTGACATGTATGTTTTGTAATGTAATGTTTCTTACTGTTGATACTGTTTATTTCTTTGGCAACATGCATTGTTTTTTCACACATTACACATAGTGCAACATGCTTTTAACCCTTGCCATGTTGATGCTTATAGTACTAAAAAGGTACAGCCATGCTAAAAGTATATAGTACTAAAAGTATATAGTACTAAAAGGTAAAGCCATTGTAAGGGTTACAATCATGATGTGCTTGACATTTTAACTAGGAAAATCACATGTGTAAGATGTTGACTGTTTTTCAGCTAAAGTGTGTGTCGCTTTCAATGAAAGTACCACACACAGAAGGCGATTTTAAAAGCCGCTTTCAGGACAAACTAAAGGCGATTTTGTAAAATCGCCTTTAGCGAATCCGGGGTGGCCTATGTGTTGCATGGCAAACATCTGGACGATGTTTTGTCTGCGATATTTGCTGTGTCGATTTTGCTAAAGGCTAAAGTCCCAGGACTTTGCCTTTAGTGAATGCGGTGATGGCATAATTGCAGACAAAAGTCCCAGGACTTTGGTCGATTTCACCAAATTCTACCTTAGTAAATGAGGTCCTTAAAGTTCTATAACAGCTAATCTACATAACATAATATAGGACCAGATCCAGACCCCGCACACTTTTCGTCCAACAGAGAGAGAGAGGGGAGTGCACGTCCCCTGTCACTCCCCTATCTCGTGCAGGCTTTATGGCAGCTTATGCTGCTATAGGCCTGCCTTAACTCAATCGTGCGGATCAGCGGTCCATACGACAGCTGATCCGCACAAGTGTGGGAGCCCCCTTAGTATGCTTCCTCCCACCCACTTTAGCAAGTGGAAGAGCACAGCCTATGCTATCGTAATGTTAGCTTAACATCTGGAGGGCGCATGCACCCTCCAGTCAAATCAGGTCACTTACACACCTTGCATGCATAAGTGGCCTGTCGTTCTCACCTCTGGATCCAGTCCATAAACTCTACACAAAGTCTTACTTATTCAGCAGTCACCAAAATTTGGGAACCAATTGTATTTTAAATACCAAAATAGAAGCCTATCTTGTATGATATACAGAGGTGCTGCACAAATACAGTTTGTGGAATAAGAGAGATATTTTTGCATACATGCACACTATTAACATACATGAATTTGTGGGTAAAGTTTGTGTATTCTCTGGGATAGCACAGATATAAATATTGAGTATTACTTGTCTATTTATAAATATGCAGCATAAGTCACATGCTAAAAATAAATTGCTTGTTGCAGGTCATTCATAATGAAATTACTTTCAAAGGTTGGAAAAGTGCAGTTAAAGAGCAAGCTGTTTATTTAGGGACACAGAGCATGAGTATCCTGACAAAAGGTCCATTTCAGTACGTCAGCCGTATTCCATTTATCTAATCAGATTGTTAATGTAGTAGAAACCTTTTCATTTATAAAAGCAGTACCCTTTGATAAAGACGACCCTGATAATTCTGTCTCAATAAATAAATGAGGTTAACCCAAGAAGCATTTAAGGTGACGTAAATGTATTATTTTTTTCTAAAGGTTATTAAGGCCATAAGCTGAATAATGGTCATATTTCTAGGTCTGTATGTGTAAGCCCTTCTGAAAACCTGTCCCCACAGCTTGCTTGTTTCTCTAAATGTGGGGTTTAGAAGGGGCAGCAACAAAATATATATCTGGACCAGGTGGTCTGTTTCTTTGGCTTTAGAGAGGTAGGTGTGAACCTTCTGTGACCTTACCTTTCCTGAGGTTTTTACTCCTTTCCACAAACTGAAGTAAACAATAGTAAAAATTAGAAACAGACAGACTAGAAGCTGCCACCTAATTCCTCCAACATTATCCAAGCCATCAGCCTCGTCTATACCAAGTATATTCCTCCTGCAATAGCAAAGACAAATAAATATTACAAGAATGAGTGAATTATATATATAAAACATATTTATAAACGGCTCTCTAGTTATATCTCTATCAGCTGGGGTGCACAACAGGCAGGTAAAATATAGCAAGAAAAGTGGCACTCCCAGGCTTCATCAATCCAGTAAATGGTACTTTATTCCAACGTTTCAGAGACTATGAGCCTGATCCAGACCTACGCCCGCCGTCCTAGCCGATCTGCGCATGCGCCGGGAAGATGTTGCCCGGCGTAGCTACGGCAACACCCGATCAACGAACCTGGAACCTGTACCACACACAAATCTCCTGATATCATTCCTGCAGCCATTCTTTTCCATCTGTCACAATTGGGTGCTCTCTATGGGACCTGAGCTACACACTTCAAAAGCAGGTCACTCCAGCAATGTGATACTTATATATGGGTAGATGCATTTGAGGAAACTACTGTGATCTCTTAATGTATACCGATTAGGATTTCTGAACTTATGAATTTTCATGATTGCAACAACAAACTTAAGGTAGCAGCTGGCTGTTGGAAAACCATTTGTGTGAGTGGAATTGGTTATAAAAAACAGTATAGTTACATATTGTGGCCCAGAGCTATTTTAACCTTTTGCACACCATATCCATACAAATTGGGGTTGGAGAGGAGAGCGCTCAATAACCTGTCTCCTTCTCTATACTTATGACTGCTCACCTGCTCTAGTGTCTGCTCTAGTGGAGGCTTGTGCAGTAGGAGGTGTCAGAAGACATCACCTTCCTGTTTGTCTGTTACACTGCCCAGGTGGGACCTGTTCAATCTGTCTTGTTGAAGTCAGTCACTGAACCACACAGATGTGCAGCTCACAGCCTCCTCACACAGTTAACCCTTTGCAGACAGCCTGAACCTTCAAATCAGACAAACTGCTG
Organism: Limnodynastes dumerilii; assembly: GCA_011038615.1. Classification (NCBI taxonomy): domain Eukaryota; kingdom Metazoa; phylum Chordata; class Amphibia; order Anura; family Limnodynastidae; genus Limnodynastes; species Limnodynastes dumerilii. The sequence goes on along the minus strand of WWET01000134.1, from coordinate 338,923 downwards.
CCTATTCAAATCCCTGCTATACTGTGAGTTCCTTACTGTTGCAGAACCACCATCTATACTGCTAAATGCTTTAACCCCTTGTGTACCAACACTGCATACCCTGTTATTACTTGCTGTCTCTACTAATAAACCTAAATCTGGTTAAGTGCATATGTGTGGACTACAATCCATATATATATATACATATATATATATATATATATATAACAGGTATAAACAAGACTGAGTGGTAACAGAAAGAATGGGTGTGTAAGATGGCCTTGCTCACAAGCTTACATTCTATAGGGCAGTGGGTTTGATACGTAAGGGCACTATCATGTTACTTTAGCAGTCTGATAATGCAAATTATTAATTTTTTTATTTAGTGGTCTCTAGGGTGACTACTGAACAGTATATATGTAATATACCTGTTTAATTTTTGTGCTTGCCCTTAAAAGCCTCCCATCTATTTGATCAATATCAGCTAATACAATAGCAAAAAAACACATAGATATTTCAGAGCAGAGAGCAGCAATTAATGTGTCCTAGAGAGAGCAATTTCCCAGAATCCAGAAAGGCAATTATAATATGTAAAAGGGAATGCAAAATTAATAGAGTAAAGTAAAAATGATCAATTAGGATATTACGCACAATTATCTAGTACTAGATAAAATAGTTAGGCTTAAAGGGTTCACAGAAGTGCTTTCTGTTGGGAGGAGAGTGCTCAGTAACCTATCTCCTTCTCTATACCTATGACTGCTCCCCTGCTTTAGTGTGTGCTCTAGTGTAGGAGGTGTCAAATTACATCACCTTCCTGTTTGTCTGTTACACTGCCCAGCGGGACCTGTTCCCTCTGCTAGTTGGAGTCAGTCACTGAACTGCACAGAGGTGCAGCTCACAACCTCCTCACACAGTTAACCCTCTGCATAGAGCCTGATCCTGCAAATCAGAGACAAGCTGCTGCCTATTCATATCTCTGCTATACTGCTATATCTGCTGTCAGCTATCTTGCACCACAAGACTCTACCAATAGGTTATGGGCCCAGAGCCGCAAGTTGAAAAAAACGCCAAAAAGAGAAACGCTAGTAGAGGTACACAAAGAAATAAAAGGAAGCTGATTCATTAGAGTCCTTTATTTAATACAAAGGGAGAACGCACAGTACAGGGGCTAGTATGAGCTTTGCAAAACTAAAAGGCTCAGAGAATTATACAACATGGAAATTCACCATGGAAATGCAGCTAAAGCGGGAAAAGTTGTGGAAGGTCACATTTGAGCCAGGAGCAAGTCCAAACGCTGATGAAGTGGATAAAGCCATGGGGACCATAGGCTTGGCTGTGGAACAGCACGTGTACTCCATTATCAGCGGGATAGTGTCAGCCAAAGACATGTGGTCCGCCCTGCAAATGGCATATGAAGACAAAGGTCTGATGAAGACAAAGGTCTGATGAGGAGAATAAACTTGAGGTGTATGATGTACGGGACAAAGTTAAGTGCCTGTAAGAACATGAATGATTACATTGATAGAACACTGTCAATAGCTCAGCAGTTGTTATTTGTGGGAGCACAGGTGGATGATGAGGAAGTGGTGATAGCGATGCTGCAAAATCTGAAGCCAGAGATACCAAGCTAACGACAGAGATTGTGAAAGCCAAGCTACTACAGTTCCAAGAACGTATCCCCATCGAGACAAACGCTGAGAGTTCTGCCCTACTAACAAAAGGTACAAAGTCCAAAAAGCCCAAATTCAAGTGCTTTGTATGTCAGAAAATGGGGCACAAGGCTTCTGGATGCAGAATGAGAAATTCCAGTGGTGCACAGAAGAAGTGTGACAAGCCAAACGAGTCAGCATTGAATGTGGCAGACAGTCATAAGAAGGATTGCTGGTACATGGACTCGGGGGCCACTAGGCATTTCAGCTGCAACCAAGAGTGGTTTACTTCACTAAAAGCATGTGAGCCCATTACAGTCAAAGGAATTGGGGATAAAGGGCCTGATCCAGAACTACGCCCGCTGTACTAGCTACGGCGGGCATAAGATCGGCTGAAAAGCTGATCTGCGCATGCGCCGGACAGATGTTGCCCGACGTAGCTACGGTAACGCCCGATCAACGCTGGAGGGGGTGTACCCCAGCATTACTACGTTGAATTTAGTGCAGGTAGGCGGGGCAGGGAGGGTCATGAGGCTGGGAGGGTGGCGTTTGCTTTGCAACGCCGCCGTCCCAGCATATTAACACATGCTTACGCCGGCTGAAGTTAGGGTAGCCTTCAGCCGGCGTAAGTGAGTGTTAATACGGTAGGGGGAGTGTCGGAGGTGTGCAGCGATGTTACGCTGAGCGGTAAACTGCTCAGTGTAACATCGTAGTTCTGGATCAGGCCCAAGGTCCTTACAGCTACAAAAGTTGGGACAATCACAGTGCATCTAAGAATTAAAGGTGAGACTGTCATTACAGACATCCAAGACGTCTTGTTCATACCAGATTTGTGAATCAACCTTATAGCCATAAGTGTTCTGGAATAAAAAGGTTACAGAGTCCAATTTGCAAACGGCAAGTGTATGGTGCAAAACAAAAGAGGGACTGTACCCAGTGCAACCAACTGTATGTCATAGACACTGATGTGCAATGGCGGCTTCTGATTCAAACCATAAGCGACTGGGTCATCTGGGATATGACAACGTCCAGAAACTCCTTGATGGGATGGTGACAGGAATCACTGTGAGCAATCCTGAGAGCTCGGCATGTGACATTGCACTTACCTTTTATTCTGCCGGCGTTTCCAGACAGCCAGGACTCCAGATATGTCTATAAGCCACAGGAACAAGCCAGGCATGTTCCTGTGGCTGAAATAACTTCCTGTTACAGGCATCCTGTGTTGCCCTGCAATCAGGATGCCAAAATTACTGTTACTTGCAGGGATTCCC
>WWET01000134.1:318697-328860 GCA_011038615.1 Limnodynastes dumerilii | reverse complement strand
AGAAACAGGAGAAGAAAGGGGGGGGGGGGGGGAGTGAGAAGAGAGCAGAGAGCAGCCTTGACATATCAGGGATGCAAGACAGTGGGAAAAATATAGAGAGGGGAAACACCAAAGAGCAGTGGAGACAGATTGGGTAAAGACACAGAGACGGGGTAAAAAATACGAGCTCTTTCTGCAATGACAGAGCCAACATTATGACGTTAATTCTATCATTCCTGGATTTGTGACTGTCACTGTAACAAGTGGAGTGGTCTGTCAAGGCATGGATTTCACAAAATCTCTGAAGGTGTTCTGCGGTATCTGGCACCAAGATGTTAGCAGCACATCATTTAAGTCTTTTACTCTTGAACTGTTTGTCATGTTCCTAAAAATTTCCTGAACAATTTTTGCAGTGTGGCAGGGCATATAATTCCTTCTGATAAAGGCACTGCCATCGAGGAGTACTGCTGCTATGAAGGGTTGTACTTGGCCTGCACCAATCTCTAGATAGGTGGAACGTATCAAAGTAACATCCACATGTCAGGACCCAAGGTTTCCCAGCAGAACATTGTCAAGATCACACTGACACCATCAGGTTGCCTTTTACCCTTAGAATATCCTTCACCTGTCAGTGACTTTAATGTTGTGGCTGATTGGTGTATATACACACAGAGTGTAGGAAAAAAATCTAACTTTTGTACATTTGTAATTTTATTGCAAGACTTCTGCCAGGTGTGAGGGACCCTGACTCAGGGTAGCACAGTCCACATTATTTGCAATGTTACTATGCTGATTCTAGCTGCATGTGCAGTCATTAATAATTAATTATAATTATTTTTTTGTACTATATTTATACATGTTACTGTGAACCATATATGTTCAACAATATATGTATAAGCCATAGATATAGCCCTGGAAACATTTAACAATGGACAAACGTATTTACTTAAATCCGAAAAAAACGCTTGCATTGATCAAAACATCAGAACAAAAGCTGCTGTTGTGTAAAATAAAAACACCCTAGTGATATTTATTAAATTATTATTGGTAGATTACCGCCATTTAAAAAAAAAAAAAAGTATACTATCATTGGTGTGAATTCTGTATAGTGGTCACTTTTCTGCTCTCTGTAGTGTGTAACAATCACTGGTGTAAGCTCTGAAGTGTATAGAAATCACTGGTGTTCACTCTGCAGTGTATAGAAGTCACTGGTATTCTATAATGGCCACTGGTGTGCAGTAGCGTATGTAGGTCAATGGTTTGGCCTCTGTAGTGCATAGTGGTCACAAGTGTGCTCTCTGTATTGTGTATAGCAGTCACTGGTGTGCACTCTGTAGTATATAGAAGTCACTAGTGTTTACTCTGTAGTGTATATAGCAGTCATCTGGGGCCAGATTCAGAGCACGTTGTTACACTAGCGTGCCTTCTATGCACTCCCCCCGGCACACCCCTCTCATGTATGTATTTTAGGCGCTTTACACTTTCCAAACCCTGCCTTACATTATGCTGTGTAACCACTATCGGACGTACTTCCCACGTAGCTACGCTGCTAAGCACGCCCATACTGTACGATTTAAATGCCTCACCCCGCCTTTGAAGCGTAAATACTGGTGGTGTATGGCTGACACGCCCCTTCGTAAGTTAATAAGCTACTGATATGTGACTGCCCCTTTCACTATGCCTTACGTAGCATAACATCTGCCTTGTGCATGCGCCGTAAGTACTAATGTGTGAATTTACGCTAGCGGTTAGTGTAAATTCACTCACGGATGTTGTTCTAGACCTCCCCCTGGTGTGCACTCTGTAGAACATGTAGGTTATTTCTGTGCACCCCAAAGCATGGTTGCCAACTTTTTCCCAGATGGAAGCCATTGATGTCTACAAGGGGCGGGGATTAATGACGCAATTTCTGCAAATCGTGTCATTAAGTCCTGCTCCCTGTCAATCACTATTTTCTATCTCTAGTGTTCTAGGGGTGGACGTGGCTTGATTACATCATCAAGTCCCGCCCATCCCTAGTAACTCTAGGGATTACAAGAGAGTTTATTAGGGGGTCGGGACTTGCAGGAGATTTGCCGGCTCTCCTGGGATACCGAGAGAACTGCCCAAATTCCGGAAGTCTCTCGGATATTCTGGGAGAGTCAGAAACCCTGCCCTATAGTGTATATAAGTCACTGATCTGCTGTCAGTATTGTGTAACAGTCACAGGTGCGCTCTCTTTATTGTGTATAAGGCACTGTGGGGTTCTCTTAATTGTATAAACATAGGTATCGGCCAGGATTTAATATACAGCTAAACACTATCGCTTTTCCATGTAGAATTTCACTGCCAACATTACAAAGCCATTATCTGCTGGAAGGGTGTCTATAGACAGTACTCAGCACTCAGAGGTGGCACCGGCCATGTTCTGTGTACTCAACAAGGCTATTACTGAGCTACATCTGTCTACAGTTCCTGTATTATTTGTGCCTAGTATTTTTAGTTGCTGTTAGCATTAAATCTTGCTGTATTCGGTCTCTGTATCTGTCTCTGCATAGGATTTTTTTTTTTTACAGCCGTTACATTCTACTGAATACTCTGTTACAGTGATTACTGTATATGACTACCATCACTGGATATAGTAGGACCAGATGTCATGCCACTGCCTGAGCTCCTCTTTTCTGTTATGGTTTCTGTACTTCCTTTAGTATAAGCGCTATTGTATACTAAAACTTAATACTTCTCTTTCCTATGCAATGTTCTGAGTCATTGGGTTAGATTTATAAGCTGCGGATTTGGAAAAGTGGAGATGTCGCCTATAGACAATTAGATTCTAGCTGACATTCTCTAGCATGTAATAGGAATATGAGAGCTACAATCTGATTGGTTGCTATGGGCAACATCTCCACTTTTCCACACCTGCAGCTTAGTAAATCTGGCCCATTGAGTCCAATTTATTACGCATGTTATTGGTGTTGATTGTAGGATTCATTATTAGATTGCGAGCAAGGGCATTCAGACTTGTTGCAGTTTATTCCATAAGACGCATGTGCTATTTTACTACAAAAATGGATGTCTAATGAGAAACGGTGCTACAGTTTCATAATGTGTTTCAACCTATTATAAACACATGATTATGCTTAAGATGTTGTGAAGTATACTTGAAAATCAGTGTTGATATGAACTTAAGTGAACCCAATGATTCTTGCATGTCTTCTATGAGAATGATTCTCTTTATATTTATATTCTTTACTACCAGTAACAAGTGTTATCTATGCTGTTATAATTCAACTTTTATTCCAACGCTTATTCTATATAATTATTATGATTGCAATTAATATTAAAGGCTAAATATTTATTCATTTGAAACCCATGTTGTATTGCATGCACCCTCCAGATGTTACGCTAGGGTTACTATAGGACCCTGCGGACTCCGGTCTCAATTACAGGGTTGTCCAGAGCAATCGCAAACGGGTGGTAACCCTGCCTCAGAGAATGGCTGCTGATAAAATGCAGGCAATTTTAATCTGCAGAGATTCTCTACTACATGCAATGTTGCTAATGATATAAGGATGCTGCAAGTACCAGAGACTCACCAACTGGTGCTTCTCTACAACAGCAGTGAGTACCAGCCTGGCCATCCATTGGCTCTTCTGCCATTTGCCAAAGGTGCAAAATGTCCAGTCCAGTCCTGTGTAAATGCCTTCATACATCATCCATCGTTTATTCATACTGCTGAAACAACCTATTTTATTGAAGCATACACTTAGGCCCAGATCCAGACCTACATTTCCTTTACGTTTAAACGCATAGCGTATTTACGCTATCGTAAATTACTATGCACTCCCCTAGGCACTCCCCTCGGTCGGATGTACTTTTGCCGTTTTACGCTTTCCAAACCCTACATTAATTTTTTAAAGTGTAACTCCTGTCGGCCGTAATGGCTGCACGTACTTACGCGCCTAAGCACGCCCATACTGTATGATTTAAATGCCTCCCCTGCCTCCAAAGCGTAATTACGGTTGTTGTACGGTTGGCACGCCTCTTTGTAGTTACGCTCTTGATACTAGGATGGTACGCACGTTCAGAGTCACATGCCGTAACATATGTCACGCGCACGCGCCGTACATACAAAATAGCGTTTTTACGTCTCCAGCTAGCAGTCGTAGCTCTGGTTCTGGCCCTTAATAACTATGCTTTCTTTTATAGAGATGTCTCTATCCAATCCATCTTAAATAGATAAAAAACAAGAGCATGAAGGGAGCTGTAGGCTGCAGCCACATCTTAAGGTTATATTTACGAGCTGCTGCAGATATTGTTAATAGTAATTTCTTATATTCAAGAGGTAGCTGGAGATCTCTAGGGAGAATGCCCAGTATTGCCCAAGGACCTGTCAGTGAGAAAAGTCTAATCAAGAAATCATTTATGAATTTCCATACTAAGTACCAAAAGCGTTTTTGCTTCTATGACTTTGCATTTAGAACAGATTAATATTGGGAATGAATGGTTGATCAAGGTTTGTTTGATTTTCATGTTCAATACCCAGTCCCTTAGGTGTCAGAATTGTACCATTTGGTTATATACTACTATGTTAGGTACATTAAGACCACCCAAAGAGTGTGTTTGTTGCAATTTCATTAAGCTTATTCTAGGCTTCTTACCATCCTATATAAAGGTTCAAAAAATAGAGTGGACCCTACGAATATCCTTCTGGCTGAGTATTAGTAGAGGAGCCTGTGTTGGGTATAGCAAATCTGGCAATATCACAATTTTATGCAAATATATGCTCATCCCATAAGACGAAGGCGAAGGCCGATCAGTGATAAAGATTCCCTATTCATTTAGGTAGAATTATTCTCAAGTAGAGTATAGACGGCCATATTCACACCTAAGAAGCTTCTACTTCTTAGGTGCGGAGATTTGAGAAATGACCTACGCATGCGTAGTAGGTCCTTTACACACTCTACATATCAGTTAGGTTAGTTAGGTAGTTTAGTAAGAAAGAGGCAGTGTAATGCCACCTCGGGGAGTGTTTAGGTAGATGTAGGAGGGGGAAGGGATTTAGATTAGCCGGGTTGACGGGGCTGAGGTGGGGAGAGGCAATGTCCGTGTGTAGTTTCCTTCTTAACATGGTAAGATAAGGTACCCCTATGGCATTCATAAGTGCCATAAGGTACCTAAAAACGGGGGGCAGAATAGGGGCAGGACGGGTGATTTAGGTGAGGATCCACACCTAACTCACTCTTAGGTATGAATACAGCCCAGAGTGGGTTGTCCAGGTAAGATTAATGTTGGTTTCCCAGAATGGTTTAGTAATTTTAGTATACAAATAGAGTACAGAAGATTTATCAAAATTTACTCGTAGACTGCTCCAAACGTCTCCATTTTAAACATTTTAAGGATTGTTCAAGATTATAAAGTTGTAGAAGATAGATATCATCGGCAAATGCCAATATTTCATTTCCATTTGACCAACTATAATGCCCTTTAGGTGTTGACAGTTTTGCAAGGTCCTTAGCATGGGGTCAAGGGCCAGGTTGAAAAGCAGTGGGGACATGGGGCACCTCTGAGCATAAGTACATTGTGCAAATTATTATTATTATTATTATTATTATTAATAATAATAATAATAATAATAATGTTTATTTATAAGGCTCCACAAGGTGTCCCCAATGGGAGGTCAAACCACAGTGTTAAGCTGAATGGGGTGGGCGAGAAGGTGTGTACATGGGGGGGAGGCAGGGTGCAGTGAATGAGGAGATGGCCTTGAAGGTGAAAGTAAGGAGTTTAAAGAGAGGGTGGATGAGATTTGAGAGTGGGAGACCAATGAGGAGGGAGTTACAGTAGTCAAGGCGTGATATGACTAGAGAGTAGATGAGGGTTTTGTAGCATCAGTGGTGAGGAAGGGATGAATGTGTGCAAAGTTGTGTAGGTGAAGAGGCATGATTGAGAGAGGACAAAGATGTGAGAGAAAGTAGTCAAGGATGATCTCTAAACAGCAAACCAGGAGACAGAATTATCACCGATGGTGATGGTGAGGTGAGGAGACCCTAGAGGAAGGTAAAACAATGACTTCGGTATTGTCCATGTTCAGCTTGAATGGGCCAAGGAGAATGCCCTGGTGGACACCAGGGGGGTGGGAGAATGAGTTAAGGGTGGAGACAGAGAAGGTGAGGTTAAAGAGATAAGAGGAAAACCAGGAGAGGACAGAGGGCCGGATCCAGAAGACGGCCGTAATTCAATGAACAATGAATCTACTGCGCGTGCGTAGTGGCTATTGTACGTAATCTGCGTATCGTTTTGATATGTAGATTGCGTAAATGCGGTCTAAATGACTGCATATACGCAATCTACGTGTTGAAACGATGCGCAGTAGCTATTGTTCATTGAATTACGGCCGTCTGTGGAAGACGGCCATAGTTCTGGATCTACCCCAGTGTCAGTAACACCAAAAGAGCGTAGGGTTTCAAGCAGAGAGGACAGTCAATGGTGTAAAATGCGGCAGACAAATCAAGAACAATGAGAATGAAGTAATGGCCTTTTGAATAGGTGGTTAGCAGATCATTGGTGACTTTGGTAAGGGCAGTTGGTAACTGATGAGATGATGATAGATTAAGCGTTTTAGGAGTATGGAGGCATAAGGGTAGAAGGGTAGAAGGGAGATGGGTCGATAGACTACGACACTGAAATAATTCCCTCTGGGCATCCTGTCTAAGAAACATGTTAGAAAAAAGGCAAGCTGTAGAAGATACCACCGTGGCTATGGCCAAGAGAATGATGATGGAATGGTGGCCTGCTACAAACCCCAGTTGATGATCAGTCAGCATAGATGGTAAAAGAGACTGGAGGTTAATTAGAGCACCGCGGACGTTGCATTAAAAGCGGGCTGAAGCCTAATTAAACCCTTTAGTCTTTTCCTGCGCATAGGCCCGCTAATATGCAGCTCTCAGCAGCAAGTGTCTGTGGTAGGATACCACGAATAACTACTGCCGCAGAGCTGAGGTAAGTATTAGTGGGCCCTATTTTTCTCTGTCCCTGATGGTGGCAACAATGTGTGGGAAATTACTTGGAAGAATTCACGTTGGCCTAATTTAGGGCTGTAGATATAAACTAGGATGCACTGTGAATAATAAATCGTAATATCCATTATCAAGAACCTGACACATTTCCAGTATATTTCCTGCACTGAAATGCTCTACTACCTCAGTTGCTACATTAATACCATTCCATGAAATGCTACTACAACTTCTAATTACACAACGATGGCTTTGTTATAGTCTCTTATGATTCCCAGCAAAGCAGCTGGTCCCTATTTTGTACCATCATTCTGTCGGAATCTCCATGCACCAACTACTTTTTCAACAAAACAAATTACTCATTTCCACAGGCCCTTTCATGCAAAAAATCACTGGGATTAGTACTTTCTTTTCTTTTCTTTTTTTTTTTAAAGGAAAAATTCTGCAAATTATTACAAAATATTGCAAATGGAGCCAAATCCACATTTTCAGTGTCTAAATAACACAATTCACATTAGTTAATGCTTTAATGATTAGACTTAGTATAAAGCATTTAGCTGTTTGGTTGATTCTTACGTACCCCTCTTCTGCTTCACTTAAGAATCTGCAAAGACTGTTTTATTCTATGTTTATGATATATAACACAATTTACTGTAATTACCCTTCTGTTTTCTTTCTTGTTTTCAGCTATCAAATTATTTGGAAAAGTATTCTTCAAAAACAAGACTTTTAATAAAGACAAGTGTAACTCACTAAATCATTTCCTGCAATTCTTCAGGATTAAGACAATAGTTTGGGATACATGTTTCACTAACTACAACAAATAAGACGTCATAAAACAGCTATATGTTGTTGAAAATGCGAACAGCAGATCCTCTTACACTAAATAAAACATAATATAAATGTGTATATTACATGCATTAATTAAATTAATACTGCTGCAGTATAATATAGACTGTCCCCTTACATAAATTGAAATAATAATTAGTAGTTATAAAAAGAATTTTGTGACTCTATTAAAGCCTGGAACCGCGTTGTACTTTCATCTATGTAATGTAAATCAAAATGCATATATGTCTTTGATTTAAACACACACACACTTCTTTTTTTATATAACTGCGTATAGATCTTATTTGCATTGGTATCTAAATGGAATAACTTGACAGTAGCAATAAAAAATAAATAAAAGCCAAATTATGTACACAAGAATAACCTTTACTGTGATTTGGTGTGTGTGTATATATTAAATACAAATAAATGTTAAATATATTAAAATTGCAAGTATTTCACCCAATCAACAACAGCAACAGGGAAATGTAGACATTTGCAGAAATTTTCAATTCACATAAGTTTTCTTGCAGAAATTCAGACTAACATAGATATGAGTTTTGTTTTGTATTTATTTCATTTTAGAAAGTTGTGTTTTCCTTTAAAGCAGTAACACTATCTGAAGTCAAGATGTTTGGCTATAATTCAGTCACAGATTTGCTACAAAGCATAAAGGAGGATTACTGTTAGAACAGCACCATGGACAGCTCATGCACATTATTTAGCTATATCAGCCACTGGTAAGTGATGTGGACCTAAGTATAAGGGTGGGAGCATAACTAGCAGCAGATGTGTTAATAAAATAAAACCCAGAAAAGAACAGAACAGAGAACACTGGGTAAGAGAAAACTCATGTTTAACCTACAAATAAACACTGTGAATATACAGCATAAAATGTTTATTTTTATTTTCAAAAATGTAAATATACCCAGCACTTTCTGGAGCCCCCCTTTTTCCACCTGCTGTTTTCCAAAAGTAATGCCAGTTGCCATAGTTTGAAGGGTAGCTTTGTTCTGGTTGTGGGAATACATAATTTAATAATATTTAATTGTATTAAATAAAATTCTCGTTGTCATTTGTAGCTGGTGGAAGCAGGTATGACCAAAGTGGAGTGAGATTGAACTACTTTGCCGTATCTCTATATATGGAGACGGAAAGATGGATACATTTTATTCTGGTGCTAATGTTAAGGACAAAGAAAAAAAGTTGAGATTTATATATTTGGAGGATTGTTTGAATGATATTAGTGAACAGTTACTGTTCTGTTTTTCTCAAAAAGTGATTTTTTTTGTGCACCTCTTTCTGATAAAAAGAGAATTTTTCTGAACAGGTGCTGTTCACAAAACTTATTTTTGAGGTGATTTAAAAACGAGGGCAATATTTCCATATAATCAAAATTATTTTTATTGTACCCTAGTAGCACAAATATAGAACTTCAATGAATACTTACAAATGTAAACATACAGTGCAGTAAAGTACTATAATTTTAAAAAAGATAACATAAATGGGTAACTGTTTTTCCATTGTATATACAATACCAAACACATTTCCTGTACTGCATAACTTTGCCTCTGTATATGATTTGCATTTAGATTGTAATAATCTTTCCCATCCTAGAACCACCAAGTCTTTTTTTTTACTATATAACAAAGTTGTTCTAGGCTTTCATATTGTTAGTAAACTTTTATCCTGTTTTTGTTTCTTAGTTTTTCTAAATATTGTAACTTGCTGCATGTGTTATAATATAAAAAAATATATATATTTAAACAAACTGATAGGCTTCTTGTTTCTGTTCATTAAGCCTAGTATATACTTAATTCAACTAAATACAATTGCATACCTGGTGAAAAATTCAAAACATAAACTAACTTTAGTGAAAGGGGAATACAAAATATTACTGTAATTCATATAAGACTGTTACTTCCAATTGTGCATTTGGAAAGGTTTTTGTGCAACACACATAACCTATCATACCACACTAGCAATGTATAATTGCAATATTGAGGAAATACATATCTTATTACGCCAAAGTTCTGAACTGCAAATCGGATCATATTACCTACCTCCACCATTCTGGTAACAAATGTATGGAAACCTCCACACATTTCCCAAATCAACAGCAAATCCAATGACAGACAGAAGAAAGTCCATCTTTTTGCTCCATTTGTCTCGTGAGTCAGTCTGTGAAAATGAAGGGGGCAAGGAATTATTGTTGGGAGTAGCTGCGTCCGCTTTAGGGTACTTGTCTGCAGGAGCTGTGGAGTTCTGCTCTGACATGTTGCCTCTCTTACAAACCAGGCAGGAGTTCAGCTGAACAAGTGTAAATCAGGGAGAATTTCTTAAAGCTGATGAGAAGAGGGA
>WWET01000134.1:246774-262617 GCA_011038615.1 Limnodynastes dumerilii | reverse complement strand
AGAACAAAGCAACCAAATGTCATACATATTCTCTGGGCAGTGCAACAAGGGTTATGGTTTTAGCAACTGTGATGAGTCTGTGTGGAAAATACTCTATTTGCCACAGGTAAGGGCACAATCACAGGCTTTGCTACTCATTGTATATTGGTGTTGGTCATTCTTGGTTCCAGTGCTGCTTCGCTGTTTGTAGTTTTTGAGGAAATGCAAAAAACCTCCAAAAAACACAAAGCCCTATTTCTGCCCAAAGTGGGACTTTGGACCTTGTGGTAAATGATCTACCATACAGAAGGACCTGATGCCCCCTGACTTAGGCCAGTAAACACTAAGACTAGTGCTCATAAAATTTTTTCCCAGGTTCCAATACTCAAACTCTGTGATGCTCAATGACTTAGTGTCCTAACTGGTGCCATGGGAATTGAGGTTAAATGTACCTATCCTTTGTTACACGCTGCATATGGCAGCAGTGTGTAATAGTGTCTTTGTACTGTAGCAGGGTACTCCGGTCTTGGGTTTCCCCCCCGCGGGATTCCTTCTTGCTAGGGATCCTAGCTGATTACTTCGCTGCTGGGATTCCCTATCTGAGGATTTGGCTGTGTCTGTTCAGCAGCCAATGGGGATGTGGCTCTTTCCCATTAAATAGCTGTCACCTGATAACTCCTTGCTGGTCATAGCTTCAAGTTTCCAGCGTCTAGTGTTCCTGTCCATGCTGCTGTTGTAAATTCATATTCATTCTCTGATTCTGAGTGCCATGTCTCTCCTTTGTGCTCTGGATTCCTGCCTTGCCTCTATTGTTGTTACCTGGTGTGAGTGAGTTTTTCCTGCTGTTAGTTGTTTGCAAGCCCTTGTCATTGCTGGTATTGTCTGTCTATATCCAGCCTGCTGATAGTTGTGTGCTAATCCTAGTCTCATTGTTGGTATTGTCTGTTTGTCTGTTTATATCCAGCCTTGTGCTGGTACTGTGTCTATATCTATCTATCTATCTATCTATCTATCTATCTATCTATCTATCTCTATCCTCATTCTAGTACTGTTTATTATCTGTGTTCTGTGTTGAAATCTGCACTTCTCTGATTACTTCCAGTCTGTCTGTTAGTATTTCTGTTCCTCTTTGTTATTTAATACTTACCTGGTCTGCAACCTTTACCTGTCAGCCTGCCTGGCTGTACTTTGTTACCTAGTACTTACCTTGTCTGTAATCTTTACTTGTCAGCTTTTCTGGCTGCATTTTGTATTTCTACGTACTTACCTCTATAGTTCCTTGCTCACTCACCTTCACACCAGTTTGCCTGGCCAATACATTGCAGTCTCTGTATTCATACCTTGATCACTCACCCGCTTGCTGGTCAATACAGTGCAGTATCTGTGCTTCTACATCCGTCTGTCACTGGTACTCCTGTACTTAAGGACCTGCTCTGTCCTGTCCTGTGCTTCCAGATCTGCACTACTTACTACTGAGCCACCTACTGCTAGGGGGTTCAATCCCAGGACTCTATTTGGTATTGGTTACTGCCTACCAGGGGCTGCAAACTGCTGGGTGTCCTGCAGCCCAGACTATCCCCACCATCAGGGGCTCTAGCAAAGACCAAGCCTAAGTTAGACTCCGGGCCCTGGGAAGCAGAATACCAGTACCGTAACATCCTTGTATAACGGAGGCCGGAGGCCAGATTTACTAAGCTGCAGTTTTGGATAAGTGGAGATGTTGCCCATAGCAACCATTTGATTTTAGCTGACATTCTCTAGTATGTTAAAAGAAAGTAGGAGCTAGAATCTGATTGGTTGCTATATGCAACATCTCCACTTTTCCAAACAAACAGCTCAATAAATATGGCCCCAGGTGAGAATGACTGTAAATACTCTTTGCCCTGTACCCTCAAGAGCTAGTCCTTCCCTGAAGGTGTTCCCTTAAAAAACAAACTTCAAAACACTAACAAAACACTTTTTTGGAGAAGAGGGATTATATACATTTCAAGGGCCTAGAGTTACTAATTATCCACTGCAGATTTTGGGAATTTACCTCTAATTTGTCTATCATCGTCTTAATTACCTGCAAAGCATCTGATTTAATACCATTGTCTGTTTTTCTCTCTTCCCCTTTCCGAGTCTTCAGCTTCCTTCTATTTTTAATTCTACACCATTGTTATTTAAAGGATTTGTTGGAAAGCTTCATACAGTTTGCGTTCCCATGTTCTGTACAGTCATATCTTTGAACTCTTTAAAAAGGGCACTTGTACTTTATTGAGCTCTTTTATTAGAAAACTTTTTAAAATGTCTTTTTTTGAGACTCCCTTTCTATATTGCCAGTGGCTTTGTATATGTTTCAATCATTGTTGTGTTTCTTTGCAATTTACTGAGTTCCTTGCACTACTATATTTATTTAGTTTGCACTGGACCTTTGGGTTATGTAGTGTCACCATTACAATATCCTAACTGACAGGTGTTGATTTAGCAATCCTGCTATATAGAAAAAACGCCAATTAGTTAACCTTATCATTATTTAAGTGTCAGCGGGTTAACTGTTGGTATTCAAACCATCGGCATAACATGCTAAACACCTCAATATACCTAATATTAAATTAATTTATTCAATGTAAAATAAAATAATTTTAAATTTGGGATGCAAGTGGTGTGTGTCTGTAGAAAATGTTATGAATACAAATCAAAAAGCTGATAGTGAAAGGATCAAGTTGAGCTGTGTGCATGTAGTAGTGTTTGGCATATTTTGCATATCTTTTGCCCTATCCATGCTCAGAAAACAGACAGAGGGGCTTGTTTAGAGTTGCACTTACACTTTTTTTCCGGTGCAAGTGTACAGCTCGGCTTAACCATTTTTCAAAGTAAGGGATGATACCCATTCATTTAAAATCTTTTGCATGCAGGGAAAATACTTTTACACATAGAACTCGCACACTGCATAGCTTTATGTTTATTCTATAAACTAGAGTTGAGATAAGAAACTTAACCTCTTAATTCTAATTCTGGTTTTACAACATGGTATTACTCAGGCCTACACTTGCACCTAAAAAAAGATGTAAGTGCAACTCTGAATCAGCCCCAGACACACAAATGAAACCTATTCATACTTGCACATAATTGGCACATATTGCACTTCTGGGTGGGTATTTTCCCACAGTTTACCTTTTGTACTAATTTTGAAAAATATGTAACTGTGACAGGTAAAGGTGTATTGATTTGCACCTGTCTGACATTTTGTGTGTTTGCAAACATTATACGGCTGGGCGGGATTTCCTTAAAGATATGTGTAACTCTTAATAGCTCCAGAATTACATTTGTTTTGCGTTCATCTGCTTTTAACCACAAAATACATCAATGATACATACAACTCAACATGAGGTCGTGAGCTGCTGTCATCATTGTTCTGTCCTTGTATGAGTCATTAAATTGTTTCAGTACTGCAAGTCTCTTTAGCTGTCTGTCAGCTATATAACAGTCATTGTTATATTGCTAGGAATGTTGGAAAGTATGTTCTTTTTCACCACTTGTGTGTGTGTGTGAGGACTCTAGGAACCGGATCCTGATTTACGCAAATGGGGTGTTTAATGGTACCTGGAATAGAAAAATGGACCCTTTTGGTACTGCAGCACCCACGCAAGACTTGACTAAGGATCCAAATCTGTCCTGGTGCTGAATTTGACAGTGGAGCAGGACAGGGCAGAAAGCATAGGTGCTTCCGCTCTGTGGTAGGTATGAGGAATGTAAATTGTAAAGTAAGGGCTGGCTTCAGCCCTTACGTACAATCCATGTTTCCACTCGTCCAAATTTTACGTAGGGATGGTGCGGAAATGTTATGGTATGGGGACTGGATCCAACCATAGCAGCAGCAACAGAAGTTTGGTTCTGGATTCCTAGCATAAGGAGATCCTATGCTGAAACACTGCTGCATTATAAATTCTGTATGGGTAAGGGGAGATTACTCGCCTCACTTGTATGGGCGTTATGCTAGACAAACCATACCTTATTCTGTGCATTTGTGGGCACTGCAGTGCTAAAAGTGGTGTTTTCCAATCCTGGTGATCAGAAAACGCACAATTTGCATAAATCCAATCCAGGTGAGCTGGCATAAGTCCATATGGTTAGTAACCTCCTCTCACAAGGATGCAGTGGGGATGTGGTAGTAGAGGACTGGATCTGGTTCTAGATGTCTTTGAGACAGGTAGCGCTGATGGGACCAGTCTCTAGCTCTTTGTTGTAGTGAGGATCTGGCAGTAGAGGACTAGATCTGGTTCTAGATGTCTTTGAGACAGGTAGTGCTGATGGGACCAGTCTCTAGCTCTTTGTTGTAGTGGGGATCCTGTAGCGAATGTCTGGATCTGGTCCTATATGTCTTTGGGACAGGTAGCTCTGATGGAACCAGTCTATAGCTCTTTGTAACAGCTTGTCAGATTCCCAGCTCCATGGTATCTCCACAAGCGTTACACGACCATGCATCCTTTTGTAGGTTTACCATCTACTTATTTATTTAGATAAGCACCCACTGTTATCATGATTGACCACATTAAGAGAAGAAAAGACAATGTAGTTTTATTTTGCATCAAGAGTGCTTATACATTAATTTATTAGTCGTCTTCACTCCCATTTGTGAAAGTGTCATCAAAGCAGTATCTCAAAGCACATTGCTGCTTTATTCCAGATTTTGCTTTGAAGGCACCTGTACTACAGAATGGTGGTTGATTAGTTTGCATCTGTTGCCTTTATCTGTATCGCATATTCTTTAGTTTATCAATCCTGTTGATATTTTACACTATTGAATGGTTATTTGTTTTAAACAAAAACTCCGTAAACATGGAAAAATATCAGAGCTTGTCAATTGAAATTGTTAGTTGAATACTACTACAACTAAGATTTTTTAATCATAGAAGAAGCTGTTCACTGAAATGAAAATAACTGTCTCCATATTATTTTAATGTATCATGTCAAATAAAAATAATTTTAACGTAGCAGTTTTGCTGACAAGAATATTTTAAATAAAGGGACAAATTATGAATATTCATTATCTTAATTAGACAGTGTCTATAAGAATTTTGATATTTTAATATTTCACCATTAAAGCAGAAGTTGTATAATAAGGAACAATATTAATTCTTTAAAATATGGAAATATATAATAGTAATATATAATATTTAGTGTATTTTATTGTTTTGGCTGGCCTGCATTAGCTGTTTGTATATAAATATCTTTACAATGTTATAAAATAGTAAATAACACTTTAACAATTAAGTACCAGCAGCAAAAATGCAAATCTGTGAAGTTTGTTTGTTCTAAGTCTTTATCTCTTTATCTATGTGAAAGAGTTCTCAAGTATGAAATAAAACATGCAGATAAAAAGCTCTCCATAGTTAGACTGCTGAAGATTGGAAACACATTGTCACATGCAGATTTCATGGACAGACATTGGAATAAATCTATGGATTGATGTTGCCTTTTATGTATGGGTGAAATTGTGTACGAAATGTTTGCTACCACAGAATCCTTCATAATTCCATGTCATGTAGAATTTAGGCTTTTTCCAGAGGGAAAGGAAGATTTGACCTAGTATTAGTTTTATCTTTCACACTAGACAATTCTGTATGTAAGAACATTCAAACTGTGATGCACCATAAGAAAATATGCTGTTTGCTGGTCATTCTCATCTGGGTTTCCTAAAAACCGGGAATGATGTGAAGGAAAGAGTAGTGATATCAAGCTTGGCACCTCAATCATGAAATCTTCTGTAACTAGAAATAAATGAATGTTCCTCAAATTAGATAAACCTTCGTCCTATTTACTAACAAGTTAATAATATGTGAGAAGAATGAGTAGTCTTTGACCTTTGACTCTTGACTTTTAGAAGGTAATGTTTGAGGTACCCCATTAAATATGAGGACCTTTTATTGGATTCTCACTAGCATTAGAAAGACCCTCGTACAGAAATCTGATATCATTAAGTCTAAACACCAAATAGAAGTTGCTCAATTAATTTATAGGTAAATGCAAATAGGTGCATGAAAAACAAGGGTAATCTGCTAGCCACAGAAACAAAGGAAAGGAAATGCCCCAGCAACACTGCCATAAACCAGTAACAGAGTATACCATCTATCTGTAAAATAAAACACAGAAATGGCCGTTACACATATTTGCAAATATGAGAAGACACCAGCCACCGTCAATGCCTTTCTGCTTATAGTGGTCCTAACTCTAACAATGAGGGTCCTGATGTTGGGTCATATATATATATGTTTTTAAATTGAGAGTTTTAACTTAGGAGGCCCCTTAAAGCCTCCAAAATAGCTGCTGTGAAACAACACCCCCTTTCCGTTGCTGCTCCCAGACAAGCTCCCACACAGTATACACACAAAATGGAAGTTGCTCAATCAATTTATAGGTAAATGCAAACGGGTGCATGAAAGGCAGGGGTTAATCTGCTAGCCACAGAAACAAAGGAAAGAAAATGCCCCAGCAACACTGCCATTAACCAGTAACAGACTATACCGTCTATCTGTAAAATAAAAGCAGAAATGTCCGTTACACATATTTGCGCAAATATATATCATTAAGTCTAGTTGACATTCACAGTCATTATTGGAGTTCATTAACCTTAATAACTGAGATTAGGGTATGTTGTGTTTCAGGGCATGCAGATGAAAGTTTGATGCTGACAATGGTTGTTCCTATTGTGTGTTTTGGTGTATAGACTGGTTTCAATCCTATTAATCAAATTAGCAGATGATTTATATATTGTGAGTAGTAAGAACACATTTTCAGAGTACTTTGCCCATATCTCAGCCAGGGAGTTGCAAAAAACAATGACTCGCAAAGAAAAATTAGCCATACAAAAAGTGTTATTGTGATGTATAAACTGCATATAGGGTGGTTCATCTTGGATGCAAAGGATTTAAATATGATTAAACAAAACCAACCCCTGGCAAAGATGATGGATCTGACAAGTGGTTGCTGCTGGTTTTTGTAAATCTTTGGAAGGGTGTCCAGAAGTGTATTAATAGGATGTGGCATTATTAGATAAGGAAGGTACTCAGCTGGAATGATGCCAGAAGTTATTGCTTCATTCAAAATAGATTGAATTTCCTTTGTATATGAGTTGTTTTTGATATATAGAGAGGTCATTGAGCTGACAGTACACTGTTTTTGTAAGAAGACCACTATAGAGCAGTACATATTACTATATTGGTGTGACTCCTCATAAAGCTTCTAATAGAGACTGCACATTCTAATACTGCAAATCAGATATGGATCTCAGGTGTCATTTTTCTAGAGAAGTTTATACATCAGTATCCTGATTATGAGAGATGGGTACATCAAAAAAAATCTCTTTGAGCTTTAATTGACAATAAAACACAAATGGATCTATTGCTAGAGTAGTTCCCAGCACACACATTTGTGGGAATGAAAGAAAAGTCTCTCTCCGTGTGACTTGCAGCAGGTCCCCAATATGAACCCCAAAAGATTCTGGGAGTATGGGTATGGGTCAGTTGT
Organism: Limnodynastes dumerilii; assembly: GCA_011038615.1. Classification (NCBI taxonomy): domain Eukaryota; kingdom Metazoa; phylum Chordata; class Amphibia; order Anura; family Limnodynastidae; genus Limnodynastes; species Limnodynastes dumerilii. The sequence continues at coordinate 255,129 of WWET01000134.1, read as the reverse complement.
GCTAGTATATATGAGAGTGATAGTTTTCTGTCATTTAGATTTAAACACCAGAAAGAGGAGTTTGTAAGGAAGCTTACCATTGTTTAGCTCTCACTTCCCAGGCATATGTGTGTATGTTTACCTAAGCGATTGCATCTTGTAATATGTATTATGTTAGTAAAGGAGAACAGGTCTGTATATTTTTATTTACCATACGGTAATAAGCGAAAACAAAACTTAGTTTCATCCCTCCCCTTTGTATCTTTAGATTGCTATACATTTTTTATAATTATTTTTTAATAATTCTGAAGCTTTTCCACATTGTGTTGTGACAACCATGGCAAAAATAGTCATGTGACATGCTGTAATGTGAAGCTTTTTTAATTTCCCTCTCCGTTTTCACTGTGACTGCCAATAACATTATATGACATTAGAGATGACTGGTACAGTAGCTCATGATTGTGGTCGGATTCTGCTCAGAGCCCTCTGGACACCTCTCTTCCTGCTCCTTGGTCTACCACTACATGAAACACTCAGTCTTGTGCATCTGTTATTGAAAATGAGATAATGATCTGTAGGTGAACAGCTCAGAAAGGGTACCATGCACTCGTGATAGAGGAGAAATATATCAGCAGATACAGCTAGTATTTCTCTTCCTACAAAGAAAAAACCTAAATGTACATATTGAAAAATGTTTTGTCTATGGGTAAATTTGTTTGACTTCTGCTCCTACCTCTGAATCAGCTTTAAGATTACTAGCAATAGGGACATTTATTATGGTATTCTTATATACTTCAATACTTCAATCATCCTGTTGCTAAAATATTTCTTTTGTGTCTCTTGAAGGTGAAACAGATTATGGAAGAGGCTGTAACTAGGAAATTTGTTCATGAAGATAGCAGCCATATCATCTCATTCTGTGGTAAGTACTTCCATAGAAAATGTACTAATGTAATGTTAGACTTTGACTAAAGTATATGTATGTTGGATTGATATAATTGGAAGCTAGTTATTAAGCCCTTTTTTAGTTAGCCAACTTTTTTGGCAGTATATGTTTTTGCTTGCCTTAACTATAATAAACCACATTGGTAGACTAATGAAAAATCACATGGTGGTAACATTCATTGCAAGCACAATCCGTGCACCTTTGTGTTACCAATCTTTGTATTGTACTTATCCTGAAAACATCCGATAAACTACCAGATCATTAAAAGGGCCCGATGCAATTTGCCGTGAAGACAGGAAACAGTTTGCGATGCGCTTTTTCCCATCTATTGCGGTACGCAAAATTTGCTGATTTATATGCGTACCTCTGTGGGCCAGATTTACTAAGCTGCGGGTTTGGAAAAGTGGAGATGTTGCCCATAGCATCCAATCAGATTCTAGCTGACATTCTCTAGTATGCAATAGAAAAGTGAGAGCTATATTCTGATTGGTTGCCATGGGCAACATCTCCACTTTTCCAAACCCGCAGTTTAGTAAATCTGGTCCTAAGTCTCCCCTTCTAGGCTCCATCCCCTCCCTGAAGCTTAACTCTACGTCTCCCCTTCTCCCATCCATCCCTTCCTTGCAGCCTAACCCTAAGACTACCCTGCTACAATACATACCCTCCCTTTCACTAACCTGTCAGAGCATCAGGAACCTTTGGGTCCTGCAGTGGGTCTGACATTTTTGAGATAGACACAGCCAATAGTCAGCTGTCAGCTGGGAAATGTCTAAAATGCCATTTTCGCAGCGGTGAATGGAACCAGTAGCATGAATCACTAACTCCTAGGGGCAGATTAAATTGAGCACAATGTTTCTTTGGAGCGGCACATTGCACGAATCTACATCACAGATTTTATCCACAGTGTTTAGCTACAGTAATAGATGTGAATAGGCACTCTTCAAGCCTAAACCCGTCATGACGCTCATTTAAATATGACCCCTAGAATAGGGGAATGGTTGCTGGTTCCTCAACCCCACCTTCATATAGTGTACTGTGATAGTGGGCTGAGTAAGCATGTTCCATGACAAATTTTGACTGAAAGCAAGTTTTTACTTACATGGATATCAATCTGATTCTTACTTTCTTGAATGTCTGTTGTAAATTAGACATAATGAGATGGAGTATTGGTTACCTCCATTGCACATGTCCCTCCCTGTTCCCTCTACATTACATGTCTCGCTCCATGTCCCCACTCCAATTCACATCTTTCTCCCCCTCCAATACGCATCTCACTCCCTGTCCCATCTTCCTTTCACCATTGCACATCTCCCTTCTTGCTTCCCTTCCCCCTCTGCTACTCAACCTCCTTGGTGTTCCCTATATTACACATCCACCTCTCAGTGGGCCTGATCCAGACTTAACCCGAGTTATGTGCTACTAAGTATAATGCACTCCTTCTGGTGCTCCTCGCACACATGTAACTTAGATGACTTACGTGTTCAGAACCCTACCATAACTTTTCCTTGCGTATCTGTGGTCATACGTATCGCTTGTCGTACGTTACTGCATAACCCAGCCAATACTGTACTATTTAAATGCCTCCCTCCTCCCACAATACGTATAATGGGCTTGCGTAGGGATGTTACGCCCTATCATACAGACTTATGTAAAATCTGAGTTACAATGCGAACATCTGCTGCGTACATGCACAGTGCATTCCCACAGCCAGATTTATTAGTCTAGATCAGGCCCAGTATCTCCACAAATACACACATCCCTTCCTGCACCTCATTTACACACCTTCCTCCATTACACATCCCTCTTTCTTTCTTTCCCTCCATTGGATATCTTTATCCCTTTCATCCCTTTCATCCATAACAAATCTCCCTCTGTGTCCCACCTACATTACACATCTCCCTCTCATTCCTTCCTGGATTACACTTCATCCTCCCCGTCTCCAATATTATATAGAATTATATTAATGTTTAATTATATATAATATTATTGATTTTTTTTTAAACACATTTGAGGGATTCGTCAGATAAATCAAAGGTTCAGGTCACAGCCCCTTTTCTATGCCCCTTTCTGCACTACACAACTGTGACCACTGTATATATTATTTTAATATGTAAGGCGCCTATTTCTGCTTGGACTTTTTCAATCTTTGATGGTAAAGTCCAGAACCAGGCATTCCTATTACATTGTTATAAATAAGGACATATAGGAGCCACTTTACCATTAGTTGAACTATTCTCTCGGCTACTGTTCCCTATCCTTGTATACACAAATGGAGACCAGAAGATGATCTCCGTAGTGCAGAGTCATGAAACAGGTTAATTATATCTGTAAAGAGAAGCCAATTACTAAAGCAGAATTACAGCTCTCCCTGTGGGTTGGGGACTCTATAGTAAACTGTTTTTCCAATTTAAATACAGATGACATTTGAAGTTATGTATTTCTTAAATGCAGCCACACTATTGAATAATTAGCGGTCGTGTAGACATGTAATTAAGACTTTTGTGAGCTTTACATTTTCTTTCTGACTTCAGAACCGGCCAATTATCAGCTTGATTGACAGACATTTGCATAGTGTGTATTTAGTGTGTGCGCAGTGGCAGAGGGGATGAAGACCACTCCTCTCTTTCACACAGACTTCCAATACCTGACCCTACCTTAAGATTTCCTATACGTCATCACTAAATATGGGGATGCATTGCAAATCTGGATAGAACGGCCAGCTTCAGGTGCGCCCTTACTGTATAATTTAAATGCATCCTCCCTCCCTCTTGCCCCCTCCCTGCTGTGTGTGACCCATAGGAAAGAAAAAATTATCCCTTGGATGCGCTCCAATAGCCGCTCTCTGACGTGGGCTTGAGCATAACGCAATAAACAGGCGATTTAGGATCGTAGTGATTGTAAAACACACAATTATTGGAAGTTTGGTCCTATGTTTCTCCCTTTCTTTTAAATAAATTTTTTTCTTATTTCTTTTTTTTTAAGTCAATGTGTATTGTCCGTTTTATATGTAGCTTGGTTTAATATTAATTTTATGACCCCAGTTATACTTTTTATCAAACCATACACTGAAACCATTCATAAAGCACAAGAGTATAATATATTATTATTTTTGTGCTGCGGTAAAGTTTAAATAACAGAAACAGCATTTGACTCCACTCCATCTCCTACTTCAGATGCAAAGTCAGTGACCAAGACAAAGACTGGGCCTCACTTGTGTCAGACTCCTCACAGGTTGGCCACGGCTTCACATGTCTGGGAGTTTACTTTTTAAGAAAATGATGTGTGAATTTCTGAAACATTCTTTTCAATCTAATAGGACAGAATACTGTGCTATATATAGATGTATGAAATATATCCTGCTGGGTAAGTATCCAGACTCCCAGGCCTCAACACTATTACAATATGAATATACACACACACACTAGCTAGGTTTCCTGTAGCGCATAAAATATGGTGAGTTTGCTAGATCTGTGCCAAGAAATGACTGTAATTATGTACATATTATTTTTCAGTATCTCTCCTGTAAGCAACAATAATGTCTACAGAATGCTTCCCACTCTTTTTCATCTCTAGAGAGTGTCCACTGCCTCTGGCATTCCCAGTTACGTAAATCTTACAATAGGCTGAGCAGCTCAATAGTCGCTGTTCTTTTGATAAGAAAGATTTGCATTTAGATTGAGAAGACCTTGCTGACTAAGTATAGATATTCTCAAAAGCTTGAAAACATGAACACGATTTATTTGAAGCATGTCTTAAAAATAATCAAAACAATTAGTGGAACAGCATTTATTTGTTTGCTGATTTTCAGTCGAATTATTCTCATGGTAAAAACCTGGTTCTACTTTGTTTCTGATTCCTGGGGCCGATGATTATCTTGTTACATAATAAAGTGCAAATGTGCATTACCCACACACACTGCATAATGTACACAACATCTACCTTGTGAAATGCAGCATAGAAGGAATTCCCTGGGTGACAGAATCTTGTGGCTGTGAAATCATTTATATGTCCCGTCTTATGCTTCATGTCACTGCATATTTTGTTTACCATACTAAGATCTATGAACATTAGTAATAAGCCAGCTTTAATATTTAAGCAGATACATTTCATAATGTATGCATACATTTTTCTCTTTTACAGCATTTTAAAGTATTAATTGGACAATATATGAAACATGGTACTATCAGATCCTATATTAAATAATATCTGATAAAGATGGTCTCCTGGGCCATAGGCACATGGCTAAAAATAAATATATACCTAAATAAATAAAAACATACACGCATAAATGGAGTAGTGTCTGCTTTGCTTCCAGACATTAACGCTGGTGATCCAGTTACAAAACAAAAGCTAAACAATCCTGCGTTCATTGATGCACCACGTCCTACTGGAAAATATTGTACATGAAAACATTTCCATGCCTTGTGAAACAGCATCGCATGTGTACAGCTAATCCTGTGTACTGAGGGGATTTACTGGATCCCTGGAAATATTAGAGGAAGCAGGAAGCAAACTAAGCAATTAAAGAGTTGTGATAATGAGGGCTGGGAGCAATGACTTTCTATTGTTTGCACACTAATGTGCCAAATAACTATTTTTTTTTCTATTAAAATTGTAACTTGATTAGTAAAAAAATAAAACACAAAACATGTTTCTCGTAGTACTTTTATGGCATATGTTTGTAGTGTGTCCAGTTGCACGAATATAGTAATTTATAGTAATTTATAATGTTTGTTTGGGGTTGTCCTTTGCTATAAATGTTATGCTTAGTGATGATTGTCTGCAAGAGGCTGCAGTGAGCTCAGTGTGATTGTTTTCTCTGTGTTTCTGTCCTAGTTCAAGCAGAGGACAACGGATATAGATAGATAGAGACATATATATATATGGTTTCTATTGTTTTTTCATCTTTGCCTAATATTGTACACTGACCCTGATGAAAGTAGCGTTAAGCTACTGAAACGTCGGTCTCTCCGCAATAAATTTCGGCTGGATAAGCCGTAATACTTGTTTTTTACAAGTCTTCTTGAGTGCCTTCTTTATACCTTTCCTATGCTATGCCGTTGATGTGCACCTGAGGCAATATTGTTGTGCTGTTCTGGAGTGACGGTCACCCAAGGATTATATATATATATATATATATATATATATACACACACAACAAGATATAGGTGTGCTCAATTTTCTTAGTCAAGTCCCATATAGCAGAATAGTTTCTTTTATCACTCCTTCTAGCAGAAAAAGATAAAAGTCTAATGCTCCAGACTAATCGTTGGAAGATTCAGTCCCAGCTCCCTCTGTATAGCCCAATCTTTGCTCAGGCTCCAAAATCTAGAAAAAAGTCAAAAGAGAGGGGCGCTCCATGGTAATCTTTCTGATGAAGCAGATTCTATAGGAAGAATAGAAAAGCAGTAATGCCACTTTGAGTCATTGTACTGCCTCAGCTGGAATACTGTACTTTCTTCTGGAAGCTATATTCCTGAAGAACATAAATACCAGTGGTGCATGCAGGGGTTTCCCCCTTCTCCTTTGAACACAGCAGCTCCATATACATTATGATTGCTGCAATCAGATTCTAGCTCTCACTTCCCTATTACTAGAGAATGTCAGCTAGAATCTGATGCTAGGGGCAACATCTGCACTGTTACAAACCCGTAGCTTAGTAAATCTGGCCCCTGGTGTTAATCCAAGAAGTTAACGTTTAAGAGCCATGATATACCCCATGGTGTTGTAAGATTTTAAGACTATTATCTCTGTAGTTGTCTTGGGAATGTTTTTCTCTAGTGTGTAAATGCAAGCCTGCTATGATCCGGTGCTTAATATGGAGCAGGGTCATATAGACATACTCCGCATCAGCTTTCTTTACTCCTGGGGTTAGTAAAGTTCGCTTTGGTTACTGCTTCTGAAGGTAATGGTTTTTTCCTCTCTGCTGTCCCACTCACACAGAAAACAGCTGTAATTTGTAAAAAAAAAAAAAAAAAGTTTTAGTGACCGCGAGAGGTAAATGACTGTTAAGTCACACCACACATGGTGCTCTTCATATTTGATTTAATCAGCAGGAGTTTCATGCTCCCATGTGTTTCATTCATAGCAGTAGCATAAGCTAGTGGTACTGGGTAAACCTAGTGGAGTAGTATGCATTTCAGATTGATATAGAGAAACTGATAAATAGACACCTATCCTGTATTTTGTACTTGTGACCCAGTACTGCCATAACAGACCTAATGTCATGACAGAAGATAAGACCATCTTCAAGAGCAAGAAATCCTTAAAGCCACTGTGCCTCTGTCTTAAAATAAATACTTTAGTGTTATTGTGAAGGAGATACCTGCCTTTCAATCGGGAGCCCCAACGTTCTGCTTGTCTTTAAGATTTAAATCTTGGACAAGATCATTGAGATCTTCTTGGGAAACTAAATGTGTTTCAGGAGACCGAAAGGGAGCCTAAAAGATTGTTACATACTGTTAACATAATCATGGTGGCATGTGACTGTTTACATTCCCTGGCCTCTCTAGCTGCCTCAAGCTGGGCTCTCAATCGTGTGTCTGACAGCAGGAGCTGATTGGAGGCTGGAACCTTTAAATATCTGGCAATGTGGATCCCACATTGCTGTTTATAGCGTTTGGTCTCCTGCATCTAGCCTATTCTCTGTTAGTATTTGCCTTGTGTATTTGGTTCGCTGTTTTGTTGTTCTCAGTCTCCTTCTGTTCTCCCTCCAGTGACCTGCCTTCCTAGCCTCAACCTGGACCTCTGTTTGTCTGCCCCTGTTTGTTTGTTTCCTGGTGTGTGCAGCGTGGCTGTTTGCACTCGCAGCTTCTGGCCATTTTGTCTCAATATTTGATCTCTCCCTTGGTAGAGTTATGTGTTTTCCAACTCGCACTTTCACTGAGCCTGTTACTGCATCCCTGGGTGTGTGTTCCATATCACTCCTTGTGGGTTGCATTGCAGACTGATTCTATATGTCAGTAAAGCTGCACTCTGTGTTTGTCATCTGCCAGTGTGTTGCTGTATCTCAGAGTCTTACCATCTGACTATTTGGTTTCTAACCTTTGTGTTTAGGAATTTGCCTGTGTCTGACTTTAGACTCCTGTTCTCCCTTTGTGCAATGAGCATGGATTCCAGTTGCCTGAGAGGCTGCGCTTTAGGTTATCTCCAGAGATTGCCAGCGGGGGCGCAACCTGCTGGTGACAGCAGTCAAGCCTATCTTCACCATCAGGAGCTCTAGTGAATCCCTGGCCCCAGTTTAGACTTTGCATCCTTATGTGTGTTGCATCCACTTGTTTGCTATATGCAACATTTCTGCCATAAGCAACATCTCCACTTTTCCAAACCCGCACCTTAGTAAATCTGGCCCCAGAACTTTTTCAACACAGGTGTGGATGAAACTCATTGACTCTGTATATAAGCTCCTAAAGAACCAAGCTCCATTCCTG
>WWET01000134.1:198656-230217 GCA_011038615.1 Limnodynastes dumerilii | reverse complement strand
CTTTTATGTGCCTCCACTCTGCCAAAGAATCACTTGCACATTTCCCCATTTCCACAAAATCTGTCTTTTTAAAGTCTAGCACCCTTGTTTTCGTGTGGCACGCTTCTCTCCCAGTCATTATACTAAACCATACTGCTTGATGATCACTGGATCCTAGGTTCTCACCCACACTTACTTCTGAGATTCGGTCACCATTTGTAAGTATTAAATCTAAGATGACCTCTTTGCGAGTGGGCTCTCTTACCAGTTGCTTAAGGGACACTCCCTGTAATGAATTTAAAATGACTTCTAGTCTAGTGGAGCTTGCTGAAGACTTATCCCAGTTTACATCAGGTAGATTGAAATCACCCATGATTATTACCTCCCCTTTTAATGCCATTTGGCAGTAGAACATTGTCCATTTCCTCCTCTTGCCCTGGTGGCTATCACTCCACTCCCTGTAATGAATTTAAAATGTCCCCACTTCTAGTGGAGCTTGCTGAAGACTTATCCCAGTTTACATCAGGTAGATTGAAATCACCCATGATTATTACCTCCCCTTTTAATGCCATTTGGCAGTAGTGTCCATTTCGTCTCACCAGTTGCTTAAGGGACACTCCCTGTAATGAATTTAAAATGTCCCCACTTCTAGTGGAGCTTGCTGAAGACTTATCCCAGTTTACATCAGGTAGATTGAAATCACCCATGATTATTACCTCCCCTTTTAATGCCATTTGGCAGTAGAACATTGTCCATTTCCTCCTCTTGCCCTGGTGGCCTATATATCACTCCAAGGGACGGAAAGGTTAGGGTCAGGCTGCGAGGTAGGGAGGGTTAGGGTCAGGCTGCGGGGAAGGGAGGGTAAGGGTCAGGCTGCGGGAGATGGTGAGTTAGGGTTAGGCTGCGAGGAAGGGAGGGTTAGGGTCAGGCTGTGGGGAAGGGAGGGTTAGGGTCAGGCTGCGGGGAAGGCGAGGGTTAGGGTTATAGAAGGGGAGGGATAGGGTAAGGATTAGGGAACAGGTTGGGGATGCTTTCCATTCCGGGCACCGTGTCTGGTGCTCCGGGATCCATTGCTTTGCCTCTGAAGCAGAAGCAATCGATTTCCCAGCCACTTCAAAACTGGCTGGGAGAGAACGGCACTATCAAAATACGGCCATTCGCGACGAGGACTCACAACTGTGTACATGGTACACGTTTTCTTGTGTATCCATATGTGTATACTGCATTTTCTATTCACATGATTGCAGTATTTTATTTATCTATATTAAGTGGTACTGTGTGACAGAATGATGTCTTCATGTAAAAGTGATGTACAATATATTCAGCTAAGATAAGAAGCTGTTCTGTGTTCTGTTCAAGCTGTTTTATTGTTGCTGTAAATGTAAAGTTCCAGTTCAAAGCTGTTCTGGGATCTGGTTTCTGTTTATTATCCTCTTTTTATAGATTCATGAGGACAAGGTAACTAGGAAAGACAGCAAAGTAAATCAGTCTTATTTGTTTCTTTGAATAGCTTTTCCAGATGATTTTTCTGCCCATGTATGTGACTCATGGTACCATCTAGGTTGATCATAACTCTAGGGCTATAAGCTTATTTTTTATAAGCTTATTTTTTTACAGGCGGATCTGAGCAGAATTATCCCCCAAGTACAAAGTTGCCCTATTTATGAATATAGATAGATAGATAGTCACAGGTAACTGTCACTCCTCGCTGTGTCCATAATGATATTACTTTGTTACAGACCCATCAAAATGTGAAGGTGATTAATGGTGAACCAGTAGAGCCTGGTGATAGGCTGGTATACCCCTACATGGCTGTTCGTAATGAACTTCTATATCACGTGGTTAAAAGGGATGATGAGATCATAGAACAGTTGGTAGTTCCCTGTTCATATAGGAGGACTGTGTTAGACCTTGCTCATGGTCACCTCACTGCAGGGCATTTAGGGGCAGAAAAAACTACTGAAAGGATCTTACAGAGGTTCTTTAGGCCAGGGGTACATAAAGAAGTGTCAGAATATTGTTCTTCCTGTCCTGAGTGTCAATATCATGCACAAAGATCCCATTTCAGGAGCCTACTAGTGCCCATGCCCATTATAGAAGTCCCGTTTGACAGGATAGCCATGGATCTTTTTGGGCCCTTGTTAAAATCTGCTCAGTGGCACCAATACATCCTGGTAATAATGGATTATGCTACCCGGTATCCGGAAGCCATTCTGTTGTGCAACACGTCCACGAAAACTATAGCTAGAGAGCTGGTGCATGTTTTCAGCAGGGTGGGAATCCCAAAAGAAATTCTGACAGACCAAGGTACCCCCTTTATGTCTAGAATTATGAAAGAAATGTGTAAATTATTTAAGGTCACTCAGTTCTGAACAGCCATTTATCATCCCCAGACTGATGGGTTAGTAGAAAGGTTCAGCAAAACCTTGAAAAGTATGCAAAAGAAGGTGGCTGATAAGGATGGTAAAAACTGGGATTATCTGCTGCCATATTTGTTACTGGCCATTAGAGAAGTCCCTCAATCCTCCACAGGGTTCTCGCCATTTGATTTGTTGTATGGGAGACAGCCCAGAGGGTTGCTGAATGTGGCAAAAGAGACGTGGGAGGAACAACCCACTCCGTATAAAAGTATAATTGAACATGTGTCTCAAATGCAGTACAGAATTGCGGCAGTGGTGCCTATTGTTAAGGAGCACATGGGACAGGCCCAACTTGCTTAACAAAGGGTATATAATAAGAATGCCCGCATACGCACATTTGCTCCTGGAGACAGAGTGCTGATTCTGGTGCCCACAGTAGAGAGCAAGTTTTTGGCCAAATGGCAGGGTCCCTTTGAGATCAAGGAAAAAATAAGTGAGGTTAACTATAAGGTCTTTCAGTCAGGGAAAAGGAAACCTGAGCAGATTTATCACGTAAATCTGATAAAGCCCTGGAAGGATAAGTTAGCCCTGTCAGCTGAACCTTGTCCGCCAGTAACTCGACCCCCTCTAATTCCTGAGGTGACAGTGTCAGATACACTCTCAAGGACTAAAAAGGGTAAATGTAAAGAGTTGTTTCTTATACAAAACTGAGATGTGTTTTCTGAGTTGCCCGGCTGAACTTCTGTAATGAAGAATGACATTGTCACAGAGCAAGGAGTCAAGGTTACCCAAAAGCCGTATAGGATACCGGAAGCCCAGCGGGAGGTTATATCCAAAGAGGTTAAAAAGATGTTAGATTCTTCTATAACACTTGAGTTCTAACAGTGAGTGGTCCAGCCCTATAGTGCAAGTCCCAAAACCTGATGGTAGCTTACGCTTCTGTAACGTTTTCTGCAAGCTGAATTCGGTATCTAAATTCGATGCCTACCCCATACCCCGTGTGGATGAGCTAATAGAAAGGCTAGGAACAGCCAAATACTTTATCACACTGGATCTGACAAAAGGCTATTGGCAGATACCATTAACGGACGATGCAAAAGAAAAAAGCAGCCTTTTCTGTGCCAGAAGGCCACTTTCAATACAAGGTATTACCATTTCGGTTACATCGCGCTCCGGCAACGTTTCAGCGTACAATGGATAGAATTTTGAAGCCCCACAGACGGTATGCAGCTGCTTATTTGAATGATGTAAATCCTTTCAATTATATCTACTAGCTTAGACACGATGGAAAGATCTTAAAAACTTCTCTCCAGATGGTATTGTCGCAAAGAGATGCCGAACAAAAGTGGTCTGAAAGACCGCATATACGCAATCTATGTATCAAAAAGATTAGTAGATTAAGTGGCGCACCCAGGGGGGGTTTCCAGTTGCCCAGAAACCCCCTTTTACATCCTGAAACCGATCATAACATACACAGAGCAGTCGGCAGTGTGCTGGCTGCTCTGTGTTTGTTACACTCGGCACATTCACTGTCTTCCTGCAACACACCATCTGCAGCATTTCTATTACCAATGGAGGAGACAGTCTCAGAGCACTAATCCTAATATACACTGTATGTTAGGATCGGAGCTCTAAAAGTGTCTCCTCCATTGGTAATAGAAATGCTACAGATGGTGTGTTGCAGGAAGACAGTGAGTGTGCCGAATGTAATCCCTCCTTCACGGAGCTGACAGCTCAGTGACGATTCCCCCCTCCCCTTCCTTCCCTCACATGCAGACAGCCCAGCAGAGAGTCTCCCTCCCCCTCTGTCCCTCACATGCAGACAGCCCAACAGAGTCTCCCTCCCCCTCTGTCCCTCACATGCAGACAGCCCAACAGAGTCTCCCTCCCCCTCTGTCCCTCACATGCAGACAGCCCAACAGAGTCTCCCTCCCCCTCTGTCCCTCACATGCAGACAGCCCAACAGAGTCTCCCTCCCCCTCTGTCCCTCACATGCAGACAGCCCAGCAGAGAGTCTCCCTCCCCCTCTGTCCCTCACATGCAGACAGCCCAGCAGAGAGTCTCCCTCCCCCTCTGTCCCTCACATGCAGACAGCCCAGCAGAGAGTCTCCCTCCCCCTCTGTCCCTCACATGCAGACAGCCCAGCAGAGAGTCTCCCTCCCCCTCTGTCCCTCACATGCAGACAGCCCAGCAGAGAGTCTCCCTCCCCCTCTGTCCCTCACATGCAGACAGCCCAGCAGAGAGTCTCCCTCCCCCTCTGTCCCTCACATGCAGACAGCCCAGCAGAGAGTCTCCCTCCCCCTCTGTCCCTCACATGCAGACAGCCCAGCAGAGAGTCTCCCTCCCCCTCTGTCCCTCACATGCAGACAGCCCAGCAGAGAGTCTCCCTCCCCCTCTGTCCCTCACATGCAGACAGCCCAGCAGAGAGTCTCCCTCCCCCTCTGTCCCTCACATGCAGACAGCCCAGCAGAGAGTCTCCCTCCCCCTCTGTCCCTCACATGCAGACAGCCCAGCAGAGAGTCTCCCTCCCCCTCTGTCCCTCACATGCAGACAGCCCAGCAGAGAGTCTCCCTCCCCCTCTGTCCCTCACATGCAGACAGCCCAGCAGAGAGTCTCCCTCCCCCTCTGTCCCTCACATGCAGACAGCCCAGCAGAGAGTCTCCCTCCCCCTCTGTCCCTCACATGCAGACAGCCCAGCAGAGAGTCTCCCTCCTATAATATTTAAAGGGTATATTAGGGGTCTTGATATGGCGCACTATGTACTGTATACACTAATAAACTTGTACATATTATATGTACCATTACCAAAGCCATAATCTACCCAGTATATTTTTTATATAGTGCGCCCTCTCTATGGGCCTGATCCAGACCTACGCCGATGCGCTGTGCTTACTAAAGCACAGCGTATCGGCGTTCACTTTGACTGACACTCCCCCTGTGCGGGCATATGGCCCCTTCCTACCTGAAGGCTACCCTAACTTCAGCTGGCGTAAGGAAGGGGCCATACGCTCGCACAGGAGCGTATGGCCGCTTAGCCCACCCTCCCATTCTCATTTAACTAGCTCCCCCCGCCCACCAACACTAACCTGAATGTAGGGACGCTGGGGGACGTCCCCTCCAGCGTCCCTACGGCGCTGCTACGGACACCCGATCCAAGATCGGGAGTTGCCGTAGCGACGCCGGGCAACATCTGCCCGTCGCATGCGCAGATCGGCTTTTCAGGCGATCTTACGCTTACACCCGCCGTCCTAGCGACACATGTATTACAATAATTTGGAAACCCCCCTTTAAAAATCCTGCGTTTGCCACTGCACCGGATGTATATGCAATATGTCCGGTGCTGTAAATCCGGCCCTAGATGCCAGTCTCTCCAGCTGCCTATAAGAAATTGCTTTTATGCCACTGCCAAAGCTGTCATCCTGATACTCTGGTGCTCCCAGCACAGCATCCACTCACATTATTTGCTTAGCCTAGGAAAGTTGACATTTTAATGACAATTGCTGACATTAAATTCACATGAGATCAAAAATATTTAAAAAAATGACATGACTTGTGGTTTTTCTGTCTGGATTTTAAGACCTCAGACACCTATAAATCTATACAGGCAACCTCTACTCCCTCACAGGGCTCCCCAATCTACATTTCTGATTTATTTATGTTCATAGGGACTTAGTTTACTTATTTAGCAAGCAATATATGGCTGTTCCTATGCCCTGAATAAACTGGGAAATTAGGTATTGTCACCTAATGATGCTAGAGTAGGTATGACCATCCAGGGATGTACTTGAGGACAACTCCACCCATCCTCATCCTTCCCCTTTATATTTCCACCTCCTCATGTTTTGTAAACATTCCCTCTGAAATTGTGTATGCGAACAGCATGAAAGACATTGGGCTTTGTTTCTGTCCTAACGAAGATTTGTAAGCTTCAATCCTGACACTGGTTCTGCATTGTGGTTTTGTTTTTAAACTCAAAATTTTATTCAAGAGTAAAAGCAGAGTACAATAATTAAATATATGATACCGGCAATGTATGAAAAGCCGGCATTCTATAGAATGCTTAGGCATTGTATATAATGCCTGGTGTTTTTAGGCAATGTATGAAATATGGGCATTGTTTATAATACCTAGGCATTCTATAGAATGACAAATGCTATTTAGGCAAAGTATGAAAAAAGGTCCTGATAAGGCTATTATATAATTGCGTGCATTCCTCAAAAATACAAATGTTATTCTGAAAAAATGAGTGCCATTAAAAAAATGTATTAAAAATGCGTAAAGAAAAATGAAAGTTGTACAAAACAAAATTTATGCCTTTCTTATTAAGGGAAACAAAATTTTCATATAAAAAATAAGAAATTAAAATTAACCTACTTGTTGCAACATGGTAGGCTTGAATGACGTTTTGAATTACATTTCATTACATTTTTCACACAGACATTTCATATTTTGGCACTTTTTTTACACATACATTTGACGAATCCTTGGCCGCTTCCACTGGACTGAGCAATTGCAACTGACCGGAGAGGAATTTCATGGTCAGGAATATCTTCAATTCTAAGCAAGTTCTTAGGGCATAAAGTGAATTGTGATCTCGCATATACTTGTTTTAAAATTCCTTCAGAAGTTCCAAGTCGGTAGAAACCATCCTCTGTCACACTCTTTACAACTTCCAATATATTGCGCGAATTACCTCACCCCTTGTCGACGTCAGGAATAGGAACTCGCACAGTATTTCCCAAAGATGCAGTGGGAAATTTTTTTTTTACAAATGAATTTCATTTTTTTGGCTTGTATTTCCAGATTGATTCTTTACTAGCATGACCACAGAAGGTATGAATTTTTTGACGCCACTTTTTGCATGCAAGTGCATCACTCATTTCCTTTAAACACACACAACAGGTATCAGAAACGGAAATCTCTTCGGTAAGCATGTCTTCATCATGTTGGTTTAATCCACTATCGACTATAATCTCATCCATGTTTTTTAAAACAGGCTCTTTTTCTTGCATAATCTGATTAGTTTCACCTTTTTCCATCGTTTGGACGCTTTCTGTTACTTTTTCTAGCGGCTCCTCTGTATTTATGTCTTTTAAAATATCTTCTGGTAGAAAAGACGTTGTAAGCCCTACTTTAGGTTTGCAGCCAAAAAGAGCTTCGTATGGTGTTCTTTTGATCCCAGAATGATAAGCTCTATTTTTCATAAATTGAACAAAACGCAGTCCTTCGCTCCAGCTGTCAGATATGTTGTCCTGCATCCAAGTACAGAGCATATTTTCGATATCTTGATTAGCTCTTTCGACGCTACCCTGGCTTTGTGAATTGCGAGGCTTTCCATGGACAATCTTCAGTGCTGGCCAAAACGCCTTCAAGCTGGTCACCACATTATTGGCAAATTCCCTACCATTGTCAGACTGTAATATAGATGGCGCTCCAAGCAGCAAGAATATGTCCACCAGGTTGTAGGCTGCTACTTCAGCTCTTTTTGATGTTAGAGACTTAAGAATCACAAATTTGTGAGATGATCTTGGTACACCATAATAAATTTGTATTCTCTGTCTGGCTGAGTCTGAAAGTCAATAAGATCTACCTGACAACGGGAATTAAATTCGGAAAAAATCATAGGTTTCACAACAATGCTCTTTTCAAATACCTTTCTGTTTTTTCTGGCAAGGTTCACAAAGGTGGATGTACAGTTCAATATCATGACGTGTAACGTTTTTGTATTTGGTTGAAAGTTCTTTCAACATTCTATCACGTCCTCCGTGTCCAATAGCCAAATGAGCTTCATGAAGTACATGAAATAACTGTGAGTCCGTGACGTAATACTGTATAGTACTGACGCCTTCTTTAACAGGATAAATGAGTTTACTTTTGTTTTCTACAATCATCACATCAAAGCGATTCAGCAACCAATAGTCCCTGGGTTCCTTCTTAGTAGTCGTTTTGGCTTTTTGTACATCATTTATTAACTTCTGCTAAGTAATTTCAGTTATGAAAATACTGTTTTTTGCAGCATTAACTCGAATTTTGGACAGTTCATCGTCGAATCGTTGTTTCATGTCTATAGACCATGACTCCTTCACCCACAATACATCTTGCTCCTCCATTTTCCTCCAGTAAAAAACAAATTTTTTGTTGAACAAATTTCAGTAAAATTGTGTATTTTGACACTCCCGAACAAACCGCAAAGTGCAACTGCCAAATTCTAAGCCTGAAGCGCGCGTTAAAAGTCACGTGCCCAGATGTATTTCATACTTTATGAGAGATGTATTTCATACTTTATGAGAGATGTATTTCATACTTTGCCGGTTTCTCATTTGGCATTCTATCGAATGCCTAGGAAATGTGTGAAATATGAATCGTTTCATACATTGCCGGCTAGTTTTAGGCATTCTATACAATGCCTAGGCATTCTATAAAATGCTGGATTTCAAACTTTGCCGGTAACATATACACTGTATATATATGAATTGAAATATAAGTGATGATAAGTGAATGAATAGCAATTACAGATTAATCTTGATAACACCTCAATGGTATGTTCTTATAGTAATATGTAGAAATACAGTGAACATAGATAATGGAAACCTAAGAAAGCTAAAACACACACAAAAAAAAAAACTAGAAAAGAAAATAAAGTAAATTAAAAAGGGTGAAATTTAGTGTTGGGTAGGGAAGGGGAAGAGGGAGGAATCTCATTGGTCAAGGAGTTCCTCAAGCTAAAATACTTTGTGGTTGTTGTTGCTGCATTAACCAAGGTGACCATTTTAGCAAGAATGTATCTTCTTTTTCGTGTAGATAGTGGGTGATCCTTTCCAAATGGACCACATGCCAGACTGAATTACATAAAGCCGACATTGGGGGAGAGTCAGTTTGCTTCCAAACTTTAGATACCAAGCATCTTGCTGCAGCTAGCACATGATTAGCTAGTTTTCGGGATGGTTTATCTAAGTCTTCAGTGGGATAACAAAGCAGAAACACCCATGGGTTTTTGATAACTGGGTGGGAAATGAGAGACGTCACTCTATCCCAGAATTGCACAATTTTAAGACGTCCACCATTTATGCAGAAATGTACCTGCATTGTCTTTTAATGCAAAGTGTGTATTTGTATTTGAACTCTATGTTTATTACTATTACACCAATAAAACAATTTATACAATAAATATCAAATAGATACTTTTATTACATTGAAAAAAGTAACTATATTTGATGGAATCAATATATAAAACCTACTGAAGTGTGCTCTTTTGTCTCCATACAGCTGCAGTGGAAGCGTGTGTCCTCCATGGTTTGAGGCGTAGAGCTGCAGGTTTCTTACGGAGCAACAAAATCGCCGCCCTGTTTATGAAAGTGGGAAAGAGCTTTCCTCTTGCAGAAGAGCTTTGCAGGAAAGTGCAGGAACTTGAGCAACTATTAGAGAGCAAGTAAGAGCTTTACTACCTCTTAAAAATATTCAAATCAAACTATTATTAAATGAGCCTAAAATTTCCATCACTTTAGTTGAATCACAGTGGTGATTCATGTCAACATGTCTTATTAAAACCAATTGTAATTGTCTTGT
The DNA here is from genome assembly GCA_011038615.1 of Limnodynastes dumerilii. Taxonomy (NCBI): domain Eukaryota; kingdom Metazoa; phylum Chordata; class Amphibia; order Anura; family Limnodynastidae; genus Limnodynastes; species Limnodynastes dumerilii. Next base: position 220,312 of record WWET01000134.1, on the reverse strand, counting down.
TAAAATCAATGCAATAGGCCTTTTTCTTTTAAATCTCTTTATTAAAGCAACAGTTTACAACAATAAGTCAAATAAAGCATAATAGAATTGTATAGCAATATCTATGGCTCCACTTGTGCTAATAACCAGAAACCGGTAGACCATTAAAGTAAATCAAACATACTGGGTTCTATATTGATCAAATGCAGGAAGTGATGGAGTAGTCGTTAGAGGAAAACTGTCTTACTGCAGATAAGGCAGCAAGTGTACAAAAATACTGTTGGATTTTATTATTTTAGTAAAAGGGATAAGAGTATAAAGATTAAGAGGAGAAAAAGATGGAAGAAGGAGGAAATTGGCTCTAATCTGGCTTGCGAGGGGCTCAATCGAGAGGGCATACAGTAAGGAAGAGAGAGGGCAAACTTGGCGGGTGCCATTGGTGATATTAAACCGAGGGGAGCAGAGGCCATTTGTAGAAATAGCTGAGTATGGGGGGGGTGTACAGAGTTTGTGTTGCAAATCCACCAATAAATCTAAAAGTTTTTAAGGTCTTAAACATTAAGGCCAAGCCAGCCTGTCAATAGCTTTCTCAGCATCTAATGCTAGGACAACAGAAGGAGCTTTAAGGTGGTTAATATGGGAAATGATTGTATTATTGTATTCTAGTGTTGTTGAGAGCTTGCCTGGCCAGTACAAAACCTAGTTGGTCAGGGTCTTTCAACGCTCTTAGTACCGTATTGGGTTTGATCGTTAAAATCTTTAAATCTCAGCATTTAATGGAGAAATAGGCTGTAATTGGCAAATATTTAGTGATCCTTGTGGGGTTTTAAGGATCACAACAATGATGGAGCTGGTCATGTCTGGATGGAAGGGAGCACCCTGCATAGCCTGGTTGGCCATTGAGACAAAGTGAAGAAGTAGCTGTTGCGAAAAAGTTTTATAATACGACATTGGTAACTTATCGGTCTGAGAGCTTTGGAGGGTTTTTTCATATTAAGGGCATCTGTGGCTTCCTCCAAGGATATTTTGCAACTTAATTTTTAAGCTGCTGTTCTAGATATCTGGGGGAGTCTGCAGGCCCCCCAGTGGTATAACTATGAGAATCATTAGTATTGCTGCTTAAATTATTTAGGGATGCTTAATAGGCCTGGAATGATGAGTTTATGGATGTGGGATCATAGCTAAAATTCCCACGCTTGTCTCTTATTGCTCGTATGGTTTGGGAAGCTCTCTTTGCTCTAAGCTATCTAGCCAATAAAGTGTCAGATTTGTTACCAAGAATCATTGGTTTAACCAGCGAAGGGACTTTCACATTTTTTACATTAGCAATGTGTGAAGTTCTCCCTGTTCCGCTGTGATTCTCCCCAGTAAAACTGTTAAGTCTTAAGTTCTAAAGAGGTTAAAGTTCCGGTATTCAGTTACTGTAACCCTTTCCTGGTCCTTACACTGCATCTGTCTCATCTCCGCGAGGGCTACCGCATATGGGTCTAGAGCATCAAAGTTTATCAACGTCTGTGGTGAACATCCCTACCCCGTAAGACTCCATGCTTAGTACCATAGATCATTCTTTTTATTTTAGGATAACCAACCTAGGCTTTTACATTGCCTAAATACAATATACTTTCAAGAATATACTGCACAATCCTACAAGTAAAATGGAAATCTGTTATTTCAGATGTATTAAAGTGTCTGGTGACTTGTGAAGTCACTGATCAATTAATTGGATTTTATTGGTTGTATTTTCTCTGTGAGGGAATGTCCAAACTGTTGTGTGGCATTCACTGTTAGTGATTAGCTAATTGGAGTCATTTAAATACTGGGATTGTTTAATGTCAATGGGCCAGATCCAGAACAACGCTTGTGAGTGAATTTACGCGTGGCGGAGACGTAAAATCGCCTTTTGGTAAGTACTGCGCATGTGCACCATAGAAAATATGCTCCGTAGCGTAATTGTGAACGTATGGGCCATTCACGTATGTGTCACGTAAATACTTACGTGTGGGCATGCCAATTTTACGTGAGTCCAAAATACGTCTGAAATACGTTAAGTAGGTGGGGGTTTGTATTTAAAGTGTACAGTATGGGCGTGCTTAGCTGCGTAAATACGTGTTGCACATACGTGTGTGGATCACTGCGGTTGCGTTGGCAAAAGATAAGGTAGGGTTTGAAAAGCGTATCTTGACAAAATACGTACATTCAAGGGGTGTGCCTAGGGGAGTGTATAGAAGGTACGCACACGAGTAAACGTACGGCAAACGTGGTTCTGGATCTACCCCAATGTCATTGTTGATGATTGATTTGTCACATTGGTGTGATAGTGAAGGAAATCTTTGTGGATGTAATTGTATTATACTTGATAATGATAACTTTTTTATATATAGTGTGACATTGTTAACAAACATTCACTGCCTCAGTAATTGTGGCCGAGGTGTAAGCCAAAATAGCTCTGTGGATGTACTTAACCTGTTCTATTTTTGCTGGTTTAAGATTTATAAATTTGATATGTATTTTTTAAAAATATCCATGATAACATGTTTGAAATATAGTCTGTAGCACTTTCTGCCATGTGTACTGCTCATTATCTGTAATCTTTCTCATAGTTCTGTCTCATCTTTATCTGTAGGAGAAATCAGATGCAAGGTGTCCAGGACAGCATTCGCAAGACTCAGAGACTTCCTAATCTATCCCCTCAAGCTATAAAGCATCTATGGATACGTACGGCACTCATTGAAAAAGTATTAGATAAGATTGTTCTTCATCTAGTGGAGAATAGCAGGTTTGTGCTAAACAATACCCATTAGGGACACTCTTATCTCTCAAAGGTGTTACTTATTTGATTTAATTGGGCAATGGTATTGATCTACATATTTGGTCATGGTTATACTGAATGCATACTGCAAATGCCCACCCAGTCTGAGACAGATGATTATTTCAAATTTACTTATTCAACATTTAATCTTAATGTTAATATATTTGTTAACTTCTTTTAGCTCAGAAAAATATCTAAAACGCAAAAGTTCTGCTAATAATGTAGTAGCAACACTGAAAATGAAGCAGTAATTCAATAGATGTGTATCCTATATGAAAACAGGGAACTGATTCAGACTATAACATGTCTGATGGCATGGCATTTAACCTTCCAAATGCATCTCTAAATGTATAGGAATGCTGCTTATGCTTTGTGCTGCGTGTTGTTTTTTATGTTCATTTGTTACTATACTATAAGCACATTCACATCAATGAAGCTCTGGCACAAAGCACAACCACTATTTCTACTAAACATAACTGAACTTGCATTTGTATCGCTGGGAAAAGTGAACATAATGGACCAAATTCAGATCTCCGTGCAATTTACCTGCGCATGGAGATCTGTAAGTTGGCACAGAAGAGGGGAGTGCATGGCACTCCTCTCTTTTGGAAGGAATTTTTGACACTTACGATCAACCCTTAACTTCTCCATTTGGAACTGCTGCCCTCCTCCCCCAGCACTTAATTACCATGCCTAACCCCGGCTCTTTGGTGGTGTTTAAGCATGCAGATCTCAAGTGTCAGGCCTTTCTATTGAAGTTCTTCTGTACAGTACAAAATTTTATACGCAAAAACTTACAATGTGGAACATCTGGTGTGCACATGCGCCATTGTTACATGTCAAGGGGACTTACGCAAGAGGCTTTCGAGCCTAATTGTGAATTAGGGTCAATGTGCCGATCCTACCTTATGGGAGCCCGAGGTAATTACGGCCGGCAGCTGCTTCCCTTGCCCCGAGCCCTAATTTAAATGCCTATCTCCGCCTATATGGACAGCCCCTTTTACGGAACACCCACGTATGTAATGTACTGTTACGTATGCCAGGCACTACGCTAGCATGCGCACAACCTTCTTGACAGGGAAATTACACAATAGCCATGCGTAATTCCCCTGTCTGCTGTAGCCCAGGATCTGGGCCATTGTGTCTATACACAGCCTGCTGTACATGCATATGGATTCAGAGCTGTGGTTGCATCAGTGTTTGGATTTTTACTAAACGCGGGGTATGTATGTTTTTCATGCACGGGTCTGGATCAAGTAGAGTGAACTTGCAGGAATGAAACATAAATCAGACAACAGAAAAGTAACATAGCTGCCAGGTGGTTATGTTACCATTTGGAAATATTTAGTATTTCTATATACCTATTGTATCACTAGACACAGGATTATAATATACACACTAAAATGTGAATGTGATTATGCATAATTTCCTATTAGAGCTAAAATGTCTGTTACCAATGAGTTCTGGATTTTCATTTCCTTTCTAGCAAATATTATGAAAAAGAAGCACTTTTAATGGATCCTGTGGAAGGCCCAATCCTTGCCTCATTACTAGGTTAGTTGTTACATGCATTTAATCTTTGCAAAAATATTTATTTGGATAGTAAGGTAAAGTGAAATTAAATACACACACACTTATATATATATAAAATTATATCTTATAGGACATTGTAACTGGCAGTGGGGAGACTGTATTTAACTACTGCAAAGCAGAGGCATTGCCATCAATATCAATACTACTAAGCTTTATATTGCATTTTCCAGTTGTGTTATTTAATGCATCTAGTAGCTGAACTAAAAATGAACTGGTGGTGCAGTTCTTGTTGCTGTGGTGACAATAACACATTCAGCAATGATACAGCTGACACCACAATGTTGGCTGTATCATTGCTGAAAGTATACTAGATAAAAATGTAATTTACCTTGTCCCTGCTCCCGTCTGCTCTCTCTTCCACTTGCCCATGTTTCTCTTTCTCTGTGTCTTCACTCTCTCCTGTTGGAGAGTGCCGATCAGTTAACCATGCTGACGCTTGGGACATTGCAAGAACATACTACACTGCATTAATCCTAGTAATATTAATGCAACTGTATTAGCATCATCTTCATACAGACTGGTTATCTAGCATGGGTTCTCCTGAAAATGTTACAACTAGCATTAGGCATAAAAGTAATAACATCATAATTATCCGTATAACTACAGATCTGAAGCATGCTTGAGCTTGTGGGACTACAAACATAGTAATTAGTCTCCCTGAAAACTAAGTTACACAATCCAGAGCTTTAAAATAACAGGAAATCAGGTGGAAAGTTACACCTGTTCAAAACCATATTGCAAGGGAGACAGATTTCAACTGTTGCAAACATTATTGCAGTTGAAAGGTGATGTTTCCCAGTCAATTCTAAATGACATTTTCGACCTGCATGCAAAGAATAAAATTATAAGGATACAAATGAATTGATCCTCTTTTAAATTTAACATGGTTTTGCCCAGGTGTAATGTTCCTATTCTTATTTTCAAATGCTGCATCTGGTCAACAGATATCAAGTTGGTTTTTTATTTGAAATAAAGACTATACCAAATTTTTTATTAACCTAAATCTACAGTATTTTACTAAAACTCTGTCTCTTTTCATTACTCCCTAAAGCATTACTAGAAGATACATATAACCAGTGTTTTTTGTCATAGAATGCACAGGACCGGCGTTCTGGCACCTTTTTCGACTGATTTTCCTAGTTTTAAAAGTTTTGTTGGCAATATCATTAAAATAGTGCATGCAGGGCCAGAGCTAGGTCCCTGGGCACCCTAGGTGAAGTTTGGCCTGCCTCCCCCCCCTTATATTCGCCCATTCATATGGCCCTTCAAGCCTCTATGCCCCCTTCACATTATAATAATCACCCCGTCTCCACCCCATACTAATCACCCTTCCCCCACCCTATAATAACCATACAGAACCCCCATAGTCACCAATCACTTACCTGCTCCTAACTCCTCTGCGGCGCTCTTTTTCTCTGATGAATGACGCGCAGCGTGACCTTGGGGTCATGCAGCGTCATTGATCAGAGAGGAGATGCGGAGGAGAGAGGCAGTCGCAGACTGCTGCGGTGCTGAGGTGAGTAAAGGGGGTGACGAAGCCTCATCTCTCTGTCACCCCCTTTACTCACCACAGCGCCGCAGCAGACTTACACAAAAGGTAGGTAAATGAAAGCGGGGGACTGCTCCCGCTCCCCCGGACCCGGCGCTCCAGGCGATCGCCTAAGATCGCCTAATGGTAGCGCCGGCCCTGGGTGCATGCCATCTGCTTGTGTGTCGAGTCCGATGCATGCGTACTTCGTCCGCGCTGGTTGTGATAGCACTGCTCAGCTTGTGATTTGTCGTGGGCGCGCGTTAGTTGATGCGGGTTCCGGTATTTTATTTCTTACAACAAAAGCACTGCATACAATGTATTTTAGTGCCATCCGCAAAACTTTACATTCCACACCATTAATAATGTCACAAAGAAGGTAGATCCCAATGGTATGCCTTAATAAATTTAGTGACCTTTACCATCTCTGTATAACATTTCCTACAATTTCCTATTGTTTATTTTTTAGTTTCCTGCTGCTTGGAAAGATGATTCTGGATTTTAAATATTTTATCATTGTTCCTATTTATTTCTTCTTTAAAGACACTAAACTCACTATTCTATATCTGCAACCTGTCTTTTTCCAGTCCACTTAAATTGTGCCTGTCACTGTTAATGGTGTTAACATTATTTATTTAAGATCTTTTAGTACCCCTCATGGTATCCCATCTGTCCATATTAAGTTGTGAGAATTCTGTTAGGATATTCTCCTATGACCTTGCTACTTATGCATGAACCCATTTACTATTCTTCTGCTGTGAATACACAACAAATAAAGTATTAAGAAGTCTTGCTAAATTATTTTCTACGTCAACAAAATTATTTCTCTTTTGTTGTGTCTCTTGATTTTATATTTTACAATCTGATAAATTCTTCTTTCTTCTTTTTTTTTATCTTCTGCTTTCTTCTTCTTTTTTCTTCTTTCTTCTAAAATAGTTTAAAAATTAGCTCTGTCCTTGATTCAAAATTGAAAAATCTCCCCTATTTTTCAGGACACTTGGGTGATATGCAGTAACTATCTTTAATTGTTTGATTATTAGTTAAACTTCGTTTCACAAGTAGACTTCATATCAGTCAACACTATTATATATGCTGCCTCTTCCTGAAAAAGACTTCCTTCCCAATTGCTTGAGATGCAGGGAACGACACTCTCATTTTTACACATTGGCACTTGTGTCCAATGTTTCCTTTACCAATTATTGTACTACACTGTGCTAGGACTACAGATCATATTCTTGTTTCTTCCTGGTCCCCTTTTTAATAGGGAGTCAGCAAATTTGATATCATAGTAGTATGATACCTGTACTGACTAGCCTGGGGATGGGGGTCTATGGAAATTTAGTTAACTACTTACACTTGCCCAATCACTTAAATATTTTATCATTGTTCCTGTTTATTTCTTCATTATAGGCACCTAACTCACTATTCTATAGCTGCAACCTGACTACTTACTAAGAACTGGGTCCAGCTTTCTGATGCAGCTGCGCACCAATTACTGGCATACAGCCATTGGGCGCAAGGTTGTCATCTGTGTCTGCAAACAAAGCCAGCAGTCTGCTTCTTAACACAAAACAAAGACCTAGGCCTGGATTCACACCGGGCCTATATACGTGTGTATTTTACCCATATTTGCTTATTTGCTGCTGCGCATGCATAGTAACTTTTTTTACGTAATCCACGTATCGTTTTGTTATGTAGATTGCGTATATGCGGTCTTTAAGACCGTATATACGCAATCTACGTAACAAAATGATACGTAGATTACGTAAAATAGTTAGTACGCATACGCAGAAGCAAATATCTGTAAAATACGGACATATATGCAATACGTCCGGTGTTGTGAATCCAGGCCCTAGTTCACGAAATACACATGAGCTCCCACTTACTACATAGCGAACTAGCACCTGTGCAATAAAAAGGGTCTTATGCCTAAGCCACAAAAGGTGTTTAATAGCGTTAACAAGAGAAGGCATCTAGCACTGAGGTAGCAGTGATTTTGGACAACTCTAAGAGCAGTGGCATAGTTCCAAAGTCTTTAATGAGGCCTAGACATTCGGCATTGGGTGAACAGACTGTGGCCTATTGTCTAGACTTGCACTGGATCCCCCTTTTGTTTTTATTCCTGCATAGGTGGGATACAGCAGGGCCATGTTTTTTTTTTAACTCCACCACTGCCTTTATAGTTATATATATTAAGGATTAACTAGAAAGCCCTATTGGTGGAGATTTGTTTACCTTTGATTCAGAGAACTCCTGCTAGATGGGACTGCAGCGACTGACGGCTGCCGCATTATACACGGGGTGGCCTCCCGGTGCGGCTTTGGTTCTTCCTAACCACCGAGGACACAGCTCTACATCACATCGCCCAGGACTGGGTAATATTGCTATAACCGGGTGGATACTTGTGAAAAAGCATTTTTACCTACTGCCTTTCTTGCTGCTTACCCGCGATTACGGGGTTTCTATCATTGGAAGGAAAGCATACCTAATATAATACCTATATATATAGGACCTTCTAATTCTAAAGCTCACCTCAATTGAACTACCAGCTCCTATTATATACAGGCTTCCTACCTATCCTGATAATATCTAAGAATACATATACACTGCTGCAGATGGAATGTTTATTTTAATGTTTATATTCTACAATTAATGTGTTTAATTAAATTGAATCTTTTAGATACAAGGTTGTCATTTGTTTTTGTGTCATCAGAACCACCATAATAATTGTTTTATTTATTATTTTTTCCAAATTCATCATAGCGCTGTTTTCTATCTTTTTACATAAATAAAACATAGAAAATATAAATAAATATTATAAATCACAAGTCCGAATTGCGAGCTACTGCGCATGTGCAGTACTTCATTCGTGCATCGCGTGAATGTGAAGTACTGCACGGACCCAGCGGCTCATCGCGGGACCTCGCAGGAGGGGGTGAGTAATTGTAAATCCTGTCAACGAAGTTGCCAGGCTCCCTGTGATGATAAGCGAGCCAGATGCAGCTTCGTTCACAGGGAACGAGGAAGGTAAGTAAATAGAGACCTCTATATTGACTAGTCTCATATAAAGATCTACATACAACAGATCACATACACTTAAAATTTTAAGTATTCTAGGACTAGTAATTTAAATGTTAATGAACACACAGTGGCGTAACTACCATGGATGCAAGTGCTGTGGTTGCTCTGGGGCCCGAAGAAAAGGGAAGCCTTTGTTAGCTACCCACCCTACACCCAGGGAGGACATGCCAGCTGCCAGCAGAGGACAGCATTAGTCAGTTGCTATATGTAACACCCCCCATAACCTGTGCACATGGAAGTGGGTTGTATACAAATGTATTCTGGTTCTTTTTTTACCTCTTCTTAGCATTCATTGCAAGGCCATAACTAGGGGTAAGACAGAGGCAGCCACCCAGGGCACAAAGCATAGAGGGGTGCCAGTAAGTTCATATTTAAGGTTATATTGTTTTGAATTCAGGTTCAGGGGAGGTCATTTTTCCTTTTTGTCCCTGGTACTAAAAATGTATAGTTTTGGCTCTGGTTCAGTGCCTCCACCCAAATCTTGACACGTGGATCATCTGGGGAGTCGCCAGTACTATGGACACCATGGGGAGATTTGGGAAACCCCCTGCCCGCCACTGCGAAATATACACTAAACATTTAATATGGTTTGGAAACTGCTCTAGCACATTTATTAAAGTGGGCATCAAGATAATAAGTTGCAATCCACTTTGTTGTTTTTTTTATAAAAAAATATAAAATAAGATAACATAAATTCAACAAATAACATAATACATAAACTTTATGTTAGAGAGAAATGTACATAATGACTTATTCATCTATATCAATTATCTTGCTTCCTGAGCTGCTTATAATTATCCATACTACTAGTCTAAAACCTGTCATTAAGATGGGAAAAATATTGGCCATTCATTCCCCCCCATTATGTTTCCAGCCCCCCTCCAGTATCCCCCACCATGTGTCTCCAGCCCCCCAGTATTCTCAAGATGACGGTGGCTAGCCTTTCTTCAGGCTCCTGTCCCGTCCCTGTTAGGTAGCAGAGGATGAACCCCCTGCAGCCATCTACACCTTACAAATTCCTTGCCTTACGTTCTGGAAGTTCCTGCCACATCCAAGATGGCGGCCGGGTCCTTCCTAAGGACTCCCGCTGCCGAATGTGGTGGTATCCCCCACCATGTGTCTCCAGCCCCCCAGTATTCTCAAGATGACGGTGGCTAGCCTTTCTTCAGGCTACCAGCCTGTCCCTGTTAGGTAGCAGAGGATGAACCCCCTGCAGCCATCTACACCTTACAAATTCCTTGCCTTACGTTCTGGAAGTTCCTGCCACATCCAAGATGGCGGCCGGGTCCTTCCTAAGGACTCCCGCTGCCATCTTGAATGTGGTGTGAACTTTCTGAATGCAGAGTTAGGGTGCAGAATGTAGAGATGGTGGAAACGGATGAGGGACCCGCTTCCGCCATCTCCACATTCTGCGCCTTACTTCTGCAATCAGGAAGTTCTTCTTACATTCAAGATGGTGGCGGGGGGTCCTTAGAAAAGACCCTGGCAGCCATCATGGATGTGGCAAGAACTTCAGCGCGGGCAGGAGGAGACAGCGGCGGCCGGCAGCAGGTCAAGATACTGGGAGCTTCCTGCCGCCACTAAAGGTGAGTAAAAGGGACTCACAGGGAGAAGGGGACAAAACTTTTTTTTTCTGCCCCTCGCCATTGGGCAAGCGCAGTAGTGTCCCAACATGTGGATGCTACTGCACATGCTTTTATATAGATAGATATATTTAATCACATTATATATGAAGCATATTTGTGAAGTTATTATTCATTATTAAGCAACACACATACACACAGACAGCTGACTATTCTTATCACAAAGAAATAAATTGGCTCCAAAAGAAACCAATACACTCTGTGCTCAAAAATATATCCTGGTGTGCCCAATTAGATAGACTCCAGCAGCTTAACCTGGGATGACTAATCCCCAAATAAAATCGTAAACAACAAAAAAATTGGAAGCGCTAGGAGTGCATCCAACACATTTACTAAAATAAAATAAAAAATATGTATCAAACACCATATAATAGACAATTTTACTAATAAAAATCAATAAAACTAACAGCTTATATACCAACATTAGAGTTATATCAGGAGGGTTGCAACCTACAAAAATTAGCTCATAGAAAGAATAGAATTCTCATTGACCATTAATTTGTCCATAAGTATCCAATAAGAAAATACATATAGGCCTGGAATCAGAGTTGCGTGTTGGCGCAAGTTGGATGCGCAAAAATAATTTAAATATGGGCTATTCAAAGCTGCGTATTTCCGCTTAAAAAAAACGTACTAGAATCCGCATGTATCTATCAAAGATGAATGCACATACGGAAGCGCATTAATGCACACGTGCAATCAGACAATTAATGGAAATGCACATAACGGAAATACGTTAGTGTGCTTACATTCTGTTCTAAGTGTTGCTGCTGATTATTGCAAAGTTTGTTTATTCTCCCCCCAAATGTTTAAAAACGTTATACATTAATGTTTGTGTCTGTCACTGTTTGAATGCTTAGTTTGTGTGAGATATGTGTCAAGTTGAAATTCATGTCAACATGAAAGTAAATATTATTGTATATTATAAACAGTGTACACTACCATACTCTATAATAAAAACACAAAACAAATATTTCAACAAATAAAAAATGTTTATACATAAAACTGAAAAACTTATAAATACAAGCTTTACAAATAAATATCTTTATAACAACTTCCCAAAAAATAAAATTTCAATTACAATTTTCAAAAGGAAATTAAAACACCAGACAACCGCTTCAACAGTAAGCGCATATCCACTTCTAAGCTTGTGTTTAGATTTGTTTGCAGCAGCTGCTTACAATTTGATTAAGAACCTGAAATGTTGTAATGTTTTCTTTTGAACTGTGTCCTCAAAACCATTTGTACCATGTCAAATGTTGGTGAAAAAAAAAGTCGTATACGCGTGCAAATTCGGATGCCAAAATCGCATCTCCATATCTAAACACGCCCCTTTTTGCATAGCTAAAAACTTGGATACATAAGCAGCCTTATTCGTTGAATTGCCCTTGGAAGAATTATAATGATGCTTTACAAGTTCCTAAATGAAGAGACCATTTGCTAAGGATTACTTCACAGAACAATAGAAAATATAATTATCTTGATCAAGTAGGTTAGATATAGTTCTGTAGACTTTAGCTGTGATAGACAGCAGTTGAGATAGACCCCGGACCAATAACTGTGCAAATATAGATCTGAAGCCATGAGTCTTATCCACAGTAGGGACGCTGTATAGACACACAGGGCCGAATCCTCAACAACGGCCGTCTTCCAAACATGGCCGTAATTTGTCGATAGGTAGCTACTACGCATGCGTAGTAACTATTGTACGTAATCTACGTATGGTTTCATTATATAAATTGCGTATATGCGGTCTTCAAGATTACGTACAATAGTTACTACGCATGCGTAGTAGCTACCTATAGACAAATTCCGGCTGTGTGTGGAAGGCGGACGTTGTTGCGGATCCGGCCCACAATGTGTAGCAGTCAATAAGCCCTGCACAATAAATAGTAAAATGTCCCCCTTGTTCAGGAGGTACTTGCCAGTTTCAGCATGTATAGTAGAGAGGGATTTTCAGCTCTATGGGGCGTGCATAAAAATCCACAAATAAAAATTTGTGGAATTAGCCTTGCACCACAAATAAAGTGGGTGTGAAGCTAACTGAATTGAACCCATAGATGCTTGCAAAATCGATGCTTCCAAAACCAGGCTATGAAATCTAGGTAGGTTACACTTTTGCATGTTTAAACTATACCCCTCTTTAAATAACACACAATGAACTAATCTATGCTATTCTGTTTGTAAAATACAATGCAGAAACATCAGTTACACATATTTGCAAATATATGATAAGCCACTAGCCAATATCAAGGCCTTTCTGCGATGGTGGTCTTAACTCTAATAATAATAATAATATTGCACAACAATTATATATACAGTTTTTGTTGTCTTCCAGGCTCTCTAGTTTGTCTGGATTAATTTAAATAATTATGATGCCAAATTATATTTGTACTGTACTTTTAAGTAGATAGATATGAAATTTCAAGCACACTTTAGGTTGATTATATTTAACTCCGTTTCATGCAGTCTTACTGCATTAGCTCAGAAAAACCAATAAAAATGTATGCCCAGCCGCGGATTTAGATGGGCTATATCACATCTATACATAGTAAAAGCAGACATAAAATAGACTGGTTGTAAAGAATATGCGTCGCACAACCAATACTCTTACCATGGGTACCGTATTTGTGTTGGAAAATGTGAAGTTCTTACTCAAATGCCGGTGTTGGGGTTGTCTTATCCTTTATAATTTCTTGGGTGAAAGGATTCAGTTCTTAAATTCTGGGATTGACCAAACACCCCTTAACTGTCAGTATGTAAGTTAGTGTTTGCCAACTGTGGGAAAATTGTAAGTTGCTAAAGAAAAGGAGAATGATAAAAACCTAGCACTTACATTCACTTGTCTTTTATTGCACTTAACATCTTAGCTGGTATTTATACAGTGCTCAGATGAGCCTTGAGTCATTTTCTATTATTGTCACTATTTATCTATATTTTAGCTGTCAAATATTCTTGCTGATTTATATGTAAGTATGTTCTAAGACTAATGAGGTAGCCCCTCAGCCTTAATTCTGTACTTGGCTCCTGTGGGATTCCAAAGTTAATGCAAGTGAACTTTTATAAAAAAAAAAAATATATATAGATGGGGTGTAGAATATATTGCCTGACTGACCACTAATTAAACTTATTTATATTATTTATATATTTATAATTATCCTGGGAATTTTAAAGTTAAACATTTTTTTAAGACTTTAAGTTGGCTTTAAGTGTTCATATAGGAAAATGTAAGTATAAAAAACCATTACATAATACTATATAACTATAGTTAAACAGCGGCACATCTTAATAAAAGTTTACCATGACACTGGACCAGATCCTGATTTTAATAGGTTCCTGCAAGTGGATCTCCAACTGCGGAGGTCTCCTTTAGGATTGCAATGCACCACCCTCGCACTTATGCCTTTCTGTGGGCACTACCTCAACATTTTGACACAGACCCCACTTTAAATGTGACCAGTATGTAAATGAAGATGGTATGTAATGGCTTAGCCAAGCCCTTTCCGTATAGCAAAATACCTCCCACCATGTGGACATGCTGGATCTGCGCTGGATGTTTGTTGCATGTGCACTTTTAAGATCGGGGCTGTTTTCTGCACGCAGTGTACGGAGGACGACCCCAACTACTAAATCAGGATTCTGTTCATTATGCTTAAGATACACATTTCACTTTCACTTTGTGTTTTGCCTCATTTTAATAAATTGTTAAAATTATTTTATATCAAGTGTTTGATTATTGCTTATTGCTATTATTAAGTGTTAAAAATACCAGTAGCAGAGGCACATGCTAAATAAACCTCAAATTGTCTTCTAAATGAGCCATCTTTGTTGTTTTGAGAAGTGTTTGATATAATCCTAGGCAGTAAAACTCACTTAATATAGAGCATGAACTAAGAAAGATAAGCGACGATAGTATGAAGGTAAAACATATGGTGGTGGATGTGCCACACCTTCATTGTTCTTTCAATTATACATTGGATCCATTCATGTAGAATATCAATTAACTACGCTATGAATGCTTACAGTTGGCCCTTGTGCTCTGGAGTACACAAAAATGAAGACCGCCGACCACTTCTGGACTGACCCGTCTGCAGATGAGCTAGTTCAAAGACACCGTATCCATGGTTCCCACTGCAGACAAGACTCTCCCACTAAGAGGCCTGCTCTTTGTGTGAGTCAGCATGCCTCCGAAATAACATTTTCTTTGTTTTGAACCTTTTAGCTAAAGAATTGTTATTTTAATATAAGGGTTGCTATTATTATCTTTTTGAATTTTACTGGTATATTCAACTGTGATTTCTGCAATTTATATTGTACCTGCTGTTAATCCTAATTTGTAGCCAGATGCTATGGGCAAACTTCTGTGCTTCTTTACTCTTACCATCCTCTTTCCTCTACATTACAATCCCATTCTCCTCATATATAATATGTTCTTTTTTTTCTCCTCTTTGCTGCTTGCTTCCCCCTTAATGCTTCGCCTTAATAATTTCCCAGTTTATAATTCTCTCCTTTTAGAATACCCATTTCATTATTATGGAATAGATGTAGAATTTTGCTGCCACTGCGATTGGGATCCAGCCTTCTGTTTGAGTGAGGGGAGTGGCTTTCTGAGAACAGACCCACTACCAAAGGGGCTGATTCAATCCCCGCCTATTTCTCACGAAGTAAACATCATGGCCATCACGCCTGATACGTCTTGCAAACATCACGCAATTCAATTATTATGTTATCCTCACACACATCATGGGTTAATCAGGGCCAGCGTAATGTGGTGGGTGATCTGTTTTTTTGTCTTCATGGCCAATTGCATGCTGAAAATATGGCCTCCGAGACCAAAGAAAATAAAGTACATAAATATTAAGTGTAAAATAAGTAAATAACCGCCCTCCCCCAGGAAACACCAAAATAAAAAAAGATTTTAATAAAACAGTAAATATACTATTGTTTTGGTGCACTACAGGTGCCAGTAAGCCCAGTCTGGCATTAACCGCTTGTGTCTGCTGGTGCACCCAGGGCCCATTGCAGCTTGTAGTGCGCCAGAACAATGAATATAAATGAACTGGTCCAGTAAAATAAAATTAAGACAGATATGCTTACCAACATACAATTTCTTTATCTGTAAGGAATCCAATTTTATAAACTTTTAATCCCCAAAAATTTTAAAGAAGAAAAAGAAAAGAAAAACCATGAAAATGATTCCAAGCAAAGTAAAAAAAAAATGAACCTCATTTATAAGATTTTAATCCACCGGTACCTGCATTGGATAGAGTAGTGGGTGTAAGGTACACCCACTCTGCCATTGTAAATGTGTTGCAGTGCAAATCTGTATGGAAGACTGCATCCAGCGGCCTTTATAGTCATATTGTTTCTTTTCTATAATTCCAGATACAGAAGAGGCACTCAAGTGGAAGTATGGATGACAGACCATCTATGTCAGCACGGGACTATGTTGAATCCTTACATCAAAATTCAAGGGCAACACTTCTTTATGGAAAAAACAATGTAATGGTTCAGCCTGTAAGTAATCTTCCACTATACCCATCTTGTGTTTTAGGGAATATCACTTCTTCGTATGCACAGACTTTTGAACAGGAGACCTACCGTATTATTTCTGCACTGTCCTTACATAAGGTTAGGACAGTGAGGAAGTCTGGATTGTACATAAGGGTTTAACCAATTATTGTTATAACAACATCCTAAGTCAATGGCATGCTTGTAAGGTTTAAGTAAATGCAGGTACAGCTTTATTAGGTAATATATTGATTATGCTTTATCTGATTATAAAGGTTTATGTTTTGCTCTAACAGTTATCTCTGTTTCTGTTGTTAGAGAGATGACATGGAAGCAATTCCAGGGTACCTGTCACTTCATCAGACAGCAGATATAATGACCTTAAAATGGACCCCAAACCAACTTATGAATGGCTCAGTGGGAGATTTAGATTATGAGAAAAGGTAATTGCATTATACAAGGTTATTTATGAGCATAATGTTTTTTGCAAATATATTTGTTTAGAGAAAAATGAAAGCTAATTATTATGAAACATGAGGAGCAACAACATGTTAAATTGGGCACAATTGCTATGATTCCTCCGTTTAACAGGAGACCCGAAAGCTGTCATTTTCGAAATGAACAAGCCGGGGGATGTATGTGAGGTCACTAATTAAACAACCCTAGTATTATTTTGTCCACCATCAAAACATATGTGCTAAATAGTTCTGAAAATTGGTGCACAGATAAAAGGACACATGTACACATAACTTGACAGTATATGCTAAAAGTTTTTCTTTTTATACATTTTTTTACTTTATTTTTTTAATATAGTGGCCAGCATACGATTTACATTAATAAACTGTGTAGTATTAAAGAGATACAATCAAGCTGTGTTTATAATCCTTTCCAGTGAGTGATATTAAGACCTTTGAAAAGTATTTGTATTCATTTTGAATTAAAGCAATTCATTGTATGAGTGGGCCACAAATTAATCCAGTTTGGCTTCATGTGTTAAAGGTATTAAAAAGATTTTAGATTAAGATGAAAAATTGTTATTGTATATCAGATAGACACAGTGTGCAAGCAATTACTTCAATCGTCAACACTGCACGCGCTGATACTTAATAATGATAGCTCTCCCTTAGTCAAGCAAGAAGGATTTTTAGCAATTACATCAAAGGACTTTTACATACACAATGAAGTGAATTAACATGCACCTAAAGTCTTTTAACCTGTACCAGAGATCTATATCTTTGTATCACTTACATGCCAATCCATGTAAAAATTTTAAATAATAATCGATCTATATGCACAAGTAACGGGGAGACTATAAACCAGGAATGTCTGAATTTCAGGATGCAGGTCAATACACTGTTCAGCATTTTAGTGCACTGTGTATGTGAGACCAGTCCTGGCTGAGCACTAATATACATATAACTGGTTTCAAGATTAGATCATTAGCATAGTATTTGAAGTAACCATGTACTGTGGCAAGATATTAAGTTTTATTGTATAGAAAACATATTTTATTAGGAGGAGGATAGTTGGGATTAGGCTGTGGAACAGAAAGGGTTAGAGAGAGGAGGGTTAAAGTTAGGCTGTGGGACAGGGATGGTTAGGGTTAAGCTGAGGAGAGGAAAGGATTAAGGTTGTGTATGGTTTGCATGGTTGCATTTTTATTCCATTTTGTACAAGTACCACATTTTGTTGATGATTGTTTGCTATGATGGAGCTTCTAATTATCTCCATTGTAGTGCTATGGTACATGTCATTGCAGTTGTCATATGCTGAATGAGTATTTTCTGGTGTCGAGGCATCTGGAGAAATTAAGGGTCGGAGATAATATTTATGGGGGAGTGGGATATCTAGTTGTAGTAAGGACAATAGGAAATGTTGTGCCCAAACTCAGACCACTCTGATCTTGGACCAGATCCACCAAATGTGTAGATAAGTCCCCGAGGTAGGACATGCGTGCCAGGAGTTACTTTGCCAGTCGACATGGGATCAGGTACCAGCAAATTATTAATTTAAATTGATCTTTGTTTATTTTGAAACATATAGAGGTTGTGGCTATGTTTCTTCCCATTCCTCAGAATCGAGCAACATTTCAAGGTCAGCGTTCCATGCTCTTTCAAAAGTGTCAGCCTCATCTGTAGATTGGGGAGCAATGTCAACGTACGTTCTGGAAATTAAACCTCGAGGTAGAGAGCTTGTAATACTCAGGTTTTCACAATTTTTTAGCAGTTTATTCTGCAGGAGAGTCCTGATTGAGTTATAGAAATTGCGTATTTGGAGTTATTGGTAAAAAAAAAAGCTTAGTTAGGGCTGTCATGATCAGATTTAATATCTGAAAATACTGTAAAGACAAAGGAAGTAATTATATCATTTAAATTTCAAATATCTCTTATGGTCCAAGCAGTACCGTTACGTGGGTTGTATCTTGGAGAAAAACTGGGATTATGAAGTAAAGGGATAACAGAACTAGATAGTAGAGATAAACTGTAACGGGATATGGAGTGGTCCCAAATCAATAGTGTGAGCTAGGTTAGGATGATATGAGGCACTGGATGGGCACTGGGCGAGCTGTGCAGCTAAAATATATTTTTTAAATCTGGAAGGCCCAACCCCCCAGCAGTGAATATCTCTGGTGCATGCGAGGTGCACTTGAGGGTGTCATCCCCTCCAGACAAAGGTCAGGGTGGGTGCGAATTGGCGCGCTTTCAATAAGTTACAGAGCCTCAGGAGGTTGTTCATTTTTATCGCTGTACAAGACCAATCTAGGAGATAAATATGGAGTTCTGTTACTCAAAATCAGTTTTTACCCATACCAAAATTGTGTCAAAGAGTACAGAGCTTTGAAAGAGATTCTTTAGGATTTTGGCATGAGGGAGAAGATCTATCTAGTGCTGGGCTGAGGACAAAATGAAAAGCTCCACCTAGGATGACATGTCCTTGGGGTTAGGCTGCTGGGGGAGGGGTGACTTAGGGTTAGGCTGCGGGAGAGGGGGGGGACTTATGCTCGGTGCTCCAGGGATCGATTTCTATGCCTCATCGATATAGGGCCGTTCGCTACGGGGAGCCACACACCAATTGAGGGTGTATGGGAAATAACGAGATATGATGAGCGTTAATAAAAAAAATAAAAAATGGAAATGGAAACATTTACCTATTTGGAATGGAGGAGAGCATTCAAGAAACATAAAAAAAATCACCCAAGACTAAGTAACTTATTTAAGTAGATCATTTTCAACAATAATTTTTTAACAGTGACAATAACTTGGGGGTATCAATTAAGTAAGGGACAACAGTTTCAGCAGAAAATAGAGAGAAAAAGAGTTCCAAGTCCCCTCAGGTCTAATGCATCAAGGTGCACTAAAAAAGTGGTCAGTCATAAGAGTTCAAGGGCTTCAAGTTGGAACAGGGTTTGTGGTCTCTCGTTCATTGTGGAATTGGCAGCTTGAGGTGTTGTTACTTAAGTGGAGCAGAGGAATCCTCGAGGTGTGTCTGCTCAGGGAGGAGCTGAGGCCTATACAGGAGGTCTTGACCTTGTTGCAAAGTTTTGATAATGAAGAATTGATTATCAGATAAAACTTGTAGATGAAATGGGAGGCCCCAGCGATAACTAAAGTTATGTTAGTACAATAATAGTGGAAATGAACCATAACAACTCTGAGATTCTGTTCAGTGGACGGACAAACTCTTAAGAGCTTGGTGAGCTCTATTCAGAGGAATTTCATTAATGTCTGTACCTGTGTCAGGGAGCAGATGTTGGAAGAAGCTGGAATTTCTATTCCTGGAGTGAGGACCTGGTCACTGATTTAGTGATGTTACATATGTGCAGGCTGCTTCTGCGTGATCTGTCTCTCAGAACATAATAAGGAGAGTTCACTGATTTCTTGAGAGCGGCAGAGGTTGTCTGTTTTATTATCCAAAGTATCAGTTCAGGTCCCCAACAAGGTTATTTCCGCTATAAATTCAGTGACAGCCTGATGGAGCTCATGTTGGAAGGTAAGTGTAATGTTTTAAGCCAAGCTGGAGATGCAGCTTGAACCATAGGATCAATGACTCCCTTTATTGAGATTGAAGGACTTTGAGGAGAAGTTTACAAGCACTAACATTGTTTTCCGGGATTGATGCTCTCCAGCCGTAACTGTTGCCAGAAGGTGTAGGCGTTGGTAAGGAGGGGGGGAATATGATGAGGGGTGGAGAGGTTCGTTGGAACACCACCTCTGCAGAAAGGTAGAAGCTATTGTCACTCAGGGAAGCTTCTAAACTATATTGGAGAACTGTAAATTTGGGAATTCTAAAATAGGTGCACTGAGGCTATATTCATGCAGAAATGCAGAAGAGAGAAACTAACAAATTGAGGATGCCAGGCCTGACTACAATTCAGGGTAACCTGGTTTGCAGAAGAGGCAGTCAGGAGTTTTCTCATTTGCAGCCTGTGTATAAGAGGTGTACAAAGCGCTGTTTGGACCGGCTGGAAATGCAGAGCCTGCTGCGGTCAGCACTGGAGTTTTCTGGGCACACACCACAGTTAAGAGAATGGAATAGGTGAAGTATCTGTCTATTATTCCTTCCTTATGCCCACTTCTTATTCCATAATTACATTATTACTCATTAGAATAGGTTGAGTTGTACTGGTAATATTTGTGCCTCACAGTAATTCTGTTGCAGTAAGGACAATAAGTATCTGGAGTAGTCATTATGTGTTATGGGGACCCTGGAGGAATAAGAGTCATATGTGCTTTCCTATCTGTAATGTTGCCTAGACTGAGGAATTCACAGCAACAGATCAATGTAATGTTCAGTAATTGTTTTCAGCTATGACATTTCATAGAAATCTCTAAGTGACTATTATGCTTCACTTAAGTACTTATTGTATTGGATGCCACTTTGTAAATATATGGAAAGTTAACGTTTCTGCAACATTTTTACTTTTAAAATAATAGCATTTTTTAAACAATTTCAACCATTTCCTTTTCTCTAGACTTTAAGGAAATATTAAGTGATATGCTTATTGACATGAAAAACTGACATGGTCTAATTTCTGTAGGCACTTTATATTACATTTAGGGCCAGATTTACTAAGCTTCAGGACTGACATTCTCTAGTATGTAAAAAGAAAGTGAGAGCTAGAATCTGATTGGTTGCTATAGCCAACATCTCCATTTTTCCAGTCCCGAAGCTTAGTAAATCTGGCCCTTATGGTATAATTTGTTGACGAAATATCTGTTGCTTTCATAAGAATTTTAAACATGGCTATCTAGCTGTCCCAATAATCAGGCACATTCTGATATTGACAACATTATATTTAAACTAGTGTTTATTTTAAAGTCAAATGGCTTTTAAAGCTCTTCTCCAGGGATTAATATAGTTTAAAGGCTCTTTCCTAGGCCTAAAAACAATTTCACTAAAAGCACGCAGGTTTAAAATGATGTTTTGAGTAAACTAGATAACAAAAGTGAATACTGCCATTGTGTGCACAAAACAGTATATGAAAAGAACTGATTCTATTAATTACCTTGCT